>BJBW01011359.1:0-38178 GCA_004320125.1 Scolopax mira | reverse complement strand
AGCATGTCAGAGCATGCCTCTCAGGACTGCATCCAGTCGTGTCTTGAAAATCTCCAGAGAAGGGGACTCCACAACCTCCCTGGGCAGCCTGTTCCAGGGCTCTGTCACCCTCACCATGAAAAATTTTTTCCTGAAAAACTTTACAAAACTTACAAGTCTCCTCTCCTCATTTGTGTAGTCTTAGTAATTTCAACATACACTTTATTATTGATTATGCCTCTACTGGTGTCTATTTTTTCCCAAAATTTTTTCTCCCCAAAATTTTCTCTCAGATTTTCACCTGTTTATATATAATTTTTCCTTTGTTACTGATACTTTTAGAAAATCTTTAATATAGATTGCTAAAGTTAAGGTATGCTAAAGAAAGGTGACCCGTGTTTCTGGAAAAATCTAATTTCTACTCATATTTATCTTCCTAATCAGTATGAAAATGAGAGGGTTTGAATTCTTTGTTGGGTGACAGTCGAACCATCAAGAATACTTCTACCAAGGCCAGGAAAAAGAAATAATTTCTTCAGTCACTTGAAAGAGACAGGAAAAAATCCAGGTTACCCTTCCCCATGAAATATGGTAGGCTGGCTGTAACTCCTCAGTCTTATGCACAGGGTTCTAACTGGGACATTGGTTTTCACTTAAGTCGAGTAATAATTTTCCTCCTTTAGCCTCACTTAAAATTGAACACAGGTTCCCTAAAGGGTTCCCCGTAGGGTTTCTCTCACAGAACAGAGAGGAACCTCTCCATAACTCCTGGAAGATGCTTGTGACAGCTGACAAATCTTGAAAATTTTCTGACAGCTTATCTAGTTACATGAGTTGCTCAGATTACAAGCGCTCTTTACAGCCTGCTATAGCACTGCTCTTGCAGCTTCTAGAGATAGACGGGTCTCAATTTCCATATAGCTTTATTCCCTTACTCTAGGCATCAAGACTTGATACCTACTTTGGAAAAGTGGCCTTGACAGACTATTAAAAAAGCCCATAAGCACAACCTCCTGACCATAGGCAGAGGGCTCACAGTTCACCTGGAGTGGCACACCTTAGGCAGCCCTTTGAAGGCTCACTCCATTACCTGCCCAACACTGATTACAGTCCTCTGAAATGTGTTATCCTTATGTCCTCTATGACCTGCCCTCTTTCCCCGCTATTAGAAATTCCTACAACCTGGATTATGTATAAGCAAAAGAACTAAAGGACATGCAGAACCTTTTTAGCCTCAGTGCCTTGGGCTAAAGCCCCTAGCATCAGGCAGGAATCTGATGGGAGATGGGTGAGTACAGAGTCCAATAGACACCTCATGGCAGAATGCCATGACACTGAATGCATGGGGCACATATAGACCACCTGCTCAACTGGGGTGACAACAAACATACTACAGGTCTCAATTACTCTTTTTTTAGAGGGAGAGAACTAGGATTGTCTTCAGCCCAGGTCTTTATGTTCTTTAAAATTTACCACAAATTAGGATTTAATTAGGTCACCTTTTAATTTTCTTCAGATTCACAGAAGGGAAAAAAAAGAAAAATTTGACTGTGAAAATGACCCCTGGTGAAGACTTCCTTGTGTGATACATACACTCATTTCAATAGACTCTGTATGTATAGCAAAGAAACCCAGTTCTTTTACATTCCAGTTCATATTGAAAGATAGGATAAAACTGAGCCCTCTCGTAGGCAGACAGAATTTCTTCATGGGACTCTAACCCACTTCTACCATGGCTGAATTTGATCCAAATTGGTTAACACTATTTTCCTTAAATATTCATTTTTCAGAGAAAGGGTTTATATAACCTGTCGCCTTATATTATAGCTGATGTAAAAAGTTTGTGACTGCAACCCTAAATGTTTTATCACCTGTCAGACATTTCAATGATAATAAAAAGTAACATCCTTTAAATTAATTAGACATGATTAAGACTTCAAACCCGGAGGCCACTTCATTATGCAAAAATTATAAGTTAGCTATTTCAATTACCATTAAATTGATTCTTATGTTAATTGGTATCTCACTTACAACCCCTGCTTTTAATTTCTATAGGATCTTATTAAGGTTTAATGCAGGTAACTAAAGTGTTTAGCAATCATTCAAATAAAGAAAATATACTGAAAACATTATGATAAATATTTTTCTCTGGTTCCAATTTATGTTAAAAATAGGAATTACTTTAATAAAATATATCAGATATCCCTCATGCAACCCTATTAGTATGCAAATTGTTGTGATTTTCTCCTCTATCCTGCCATTCAGCATAAGTAGAAAGTTGCGTCTTCTACACATGCGCAGCAGTGATTTTCAGAGATATGCAATGATTTGTACAGAGTATTGAAAGGCAGAACTCAGGTCATGGAATACAATCAAACCAGTAATGCAGAATGCTAATAGCGGAGATGTGCATTCAAATTCATTTAAGTCACATGTTAATGCTTAGACAGGATATACGTCTTAGATTTTCAAGGGGTTTGCCTTGCCTATGGCAAAGGACCAAAATTCTTGGAAAATGTGTAATTTGTTTCCCAAGTCTGGGTCTGCCAGTACAATAGGAGAACAGACATTGTTGTTTCTCGAATCTGTTTCGCTTTCTTCAGTGTTACATTGAACCATGTATAAGATAGGTAAACTCAGTTTAGTGACCTTGCCCCTTTGGTATCTGATATTCGTAATGAAATCTCATCTGCCAGTTAGTTTCTGTCCCTGGTTATTAGGTATCTGAATAATGCAATTCTCATTGGAGACAGAGATCAGGGTTATATCCCAGCAGTGTTGTTGGCACTGACTGCTGTCAGTGATTGAAGCTGAGACAGTATTTTGCTCTTGGGCCTTCCCAGAGAATTCAGAGTCCATATGATGAACAGTACAGGCTAGATCTAAAATGAGATCAAACATCCTTTACATCCCAAATAGTCTCAAAGCTCTTGTCTGTATCGCCATTACCTTCAAACTTTATTCATTCTTCCAAGCATGCAAAAGGTGGTTTTGCAGCTGTGCTATTAAAAATACCACTCTGGTGGTCTGGGGCAGAACTCTCACAATTTAACAGGCTCTTTCAATTGAAAAACCATCACAATGAAAAAAAAGTCCTAGCACCCCCAGCTGCCAGGTGGGGCTCTGGGATATCTTGGCCCCAGACACAAGTGTTCTGCATCACAGAGACAGCTGACACCTCTGGAGGAAGACAATCCTCTGAGAGCAAAGCACTTGGCCAGGTATCTGCAACTGCATCATGGAGTATACAGATATAACCATATATTTAAATACCTTCTCCAAAACAAGAACTGCAGCTTTGATAGTAGCCTATGCTTTGAACACTTGACACTTCATCTGTCAATACTATGTATAGATAAAGCTTCTAAATACACCTGAGATGATAAAAATATTAATCATAGCTAAACTCTGGAGAGTTGATTTACAGATTATATGTTTTATCCCTCATGATATAGCTGTAAGAGGTTGGTCCTCAAACACTGCTGGATCCAGAATCCTCTGAAATATCACTGGGTAATGCAATCCATGTTAAAGGCTGGCAACATCTTCAGATGGTAATATCCTACCTGGATTGCTTATTCTCAACAAACATATTTTATTAATGGGACTGCCACCTGACATTGTTGTAACAGAATAGCAACAGAAAAGCAAAATAATATTTTCCTCTAAACTACTGAATAGTGGTCTTCTGGCACAAAGCAAATATTGCTTCAGATTCTATCAAGGGTCAGATATTTAACAGTTTAGCAGCACCTTTCAGAATTCCCATTAGTCTGTTAGTGACAGAAAAAAATCTTAAATCAATTTTACCAAAGTATCTGTTTTAACTAGATTGCATTAGATCACATTGAACTGTTGTGTGTTAATGGCTTTTTCCTGAGGAATGAAATGTGAATAAATGAATTAATATTGCAGTAAATAAGAAGGGTTATTGGAAGAAAGGATCTATAAAGGCTCAGTAAAGTAACAGTTCAACAGATAAGAATCAGACTCCATTATCACAGTAGGGTAATCCCTGAAATAATGTTCACTTTTTACCTTTATGTTTCTTTATCTGATATTTGTTGTTATTTGTTATTTTTTTGTATTCATAGTCTAAGAATTCATTGTAAATTATAGCGGCACCCAGTGGCATCACGATAATTAGATTGTATAATTAATTGCATTATAAACATTCATTTCTGAGTTTCAAAGCTCAATAGTAAAAAAACCCATGCTGTAGTCTGAAACTTGGCATCCAGAGCTTCAAGGATTTAGCTTGGGAGTGATGTGAGGTTTTAAAATAAATTTTCAAAGATAGTAGTTCAGCTGTTTGGGGGTTTTCTATTGAAGCTTTTTTTTTAGTATTTGTGTAACTTGAAAAGTGCTGCAGTGTAAGCAGGGAAATTTGGCAAGGAATTAGTTCATAATATGGTTTAATTGCTTTTGGCATTATACATATATATTTTAAATAGCCAAGATATTTGAGTTTGAAAAAGGTGCTCAACACAGGTGTATTCATGTGGATTCTTTTTTAGCATAATCTGTTATAAAACAGTTGCCGTTATTCTGTAAAATATGCTTTCAAGTACCTATGGCTTAAAAATGCTCAAAACTTTCCAAACCATTCCCATATTTTTTCACTCTAAATGAGACATTTATCGGATTTTTCAGGTAGAGCAACTGCAAATCATTCTACAAAAATGTATGTTGAGACTATTGCTAGTTTAGTTTGTATCTTCTAAAGGCGATTATCATGAATTCTTAACAACAACAAAGCACTTTTCAAGCTAGATACCAAAGCTTTTTATTAGGGAACGTTTCAACATCCTTATTTTATGGGTGAACATTCTGGAAATAGAATCCAAGATGCTGACCAGTATTATAGCAGAAGATAGAAGAGGAGACTGCTTCAAAGTGATAGCTTTGATTTTAACATGGCCTTGGACAATAGAGTGCATACATTTAAACTGGAAAACTGTAACAACAATTCAAAGTTTATCTGAAAATACAGTGGAACAGCTAAGTCTGGGTTTTGTTCCTTGAAAATCACATACATGTTTCATTGGATCGTGGGGTGGAGTTGATATTTCAGAAGAAGCCTTGTTATTAACCCTGAATAGAATCAGAATTTTCCAGGTTGGAAGGCACCTTGAAAGATCATCTGGTCATGAGGTTAGATGACATTATCTAGAATTTATGGCATTTTTGACAAGCTGTCAAAGTAAGTGAAAGAAATCATTAATCACCACCCTCTGAGTGTTATCTGTTAGCCAATTTCCTAGCCATCTCACAGTCTCCTACCCAATTTGTATCTTGCCAGTTTGTCTGGGAAAAGGCTGTGGGAAACAGTGTCAACCACTTTTTGAAGTCCAGAGAAACTCCAAGAGATATAGATAGAACCAACACTGAGATCCTGTTGCAATGAGAGAGGAGACAGCTTCTATAAAATATGTTTTCTTCAGTACAGAGATCTCAGAAGGAGATGTTGTTTAAGGGTCCTTCTCCCCACCCCACTCTCCCACTTCTCTTTTGCTCATCTGTGCTACTGGATGTAGACCCATATACAGAAAGGGATAAAAACTCTGCTGTCTTTCCAAAGTCTGATCCTACTCACATGCCTGGATTAGTGGTCCCTACCCCTGAGATGTATTAGATGCTTTCAAAATATTGTGCCTCTCATCTTTATAGTATTCAGTGTGTATTCAGGGTATGGTTTTTTTTCCCTGGCATGTTAGTCATTCATATGGCTACCTACTTACTGTAAACCAAAGTCTATATTAGAGAGTTCTGTAATAGTGAATAGTGAAATCAGCAAATAGTGAATCTCTGAACAGTGAAGCTATTCAGTCCATGGTGGAAGAGATTTTGTCATGAATTCACATTGGAAATGGATTTAGGGGAAGGTGTATGTTAAAGGAATAGCGGGGTAGAGTTGAGTTTATAATGTCTAACAAGCAAATGAGTCCAGTAGCTCAGTGGGGCGGAGTTTAGTGGCAATCTTCTTCAGTTGGGAATGATTTCCAAATGACTTCATGGTGCAGATAATGGTTCCCAAATAAACTGAGTTGTAGCTTAATTAAACAGCATCGTTTGCTTCTTTTTCCCATTTACCTGAAACAGCCATAACTAGGATTAACTGTTATGTGAGAACATAAAGTAGAGAGGCAGTCTCTAGAATTGCAGACCCTAAAGCTTTGTAGGGATTTAAAGATTATAACCAACACTTTGACCTGACAGTGGATGGGTAGTCAAGGAAAAGCATGGACTACAAGTACAGTGTACCATTCTGATAAAATGAACCATAACATTCAACACCAGATAGTGCTTCCATGGACATTGGCCTCCCAATGTTATGCTGTGTGTCAGCACCACTCTTCAAAGGCATTAATGCCACAATATTTCCTCAGCATCTGATAGTACTTTAGTTAAATAATCCAACTTCAGCTACCATCTCTGTGCAGATGAATCATATACATGTGTCTCTAATGCTCTGTCCTGAAATTGATCTTTGTGTTGAAAAGCTAAACTTTTATATCTCTTCATGGGTGCAGTTTTCAACTCAAGTGCAACATGACTAAGAAAAAGCTCTTTCCTTTCTTCCCCCAGACTTTCCTCTGTTGCTATGAGCAGCAGCACCATTCTGCCTACTGCTCACACCACTAAAATGGACATAATCTTTGCCTCAAATTTTTAGTTTTCATGTCCAAGCCACAGCTCAGCTTTACACATTATGGCATAGTATCTCTAAAAAACAACAGATGGTGCAGGCAGCTAGGGAAGCTCAAGAAAATAATGAGATAATATTTGTCTTTGTAACAACTATTTTGTAGATCCATGCAGGAATGGCAGTTTTTCAAGAGAATCTTCTCTTTAAAGCTTTTCAGTGACTCTCTACCCTTTGTGTGTTCAAAAAAAGCTCTACATGTCTTCATAAGAAGGCCCAAACAGTTTGTTCCCGTTCAGCCATGATTTAATATCTAAAGTTGATGTTGACTCTCAGTAGCCCAACTTTCAATTTTTTGTGCTGTCTTCTATGCTACCTCTCATGATTAAGGGAAGATGACATTGGGCTTCTCTGAAGTGATACAATAGCCTCCTTTGGTCTCACAGATGTTGTCTTTGTGACACAGTTTTCTTTTTGTTCTGTTTTGTGCAGTCCCAGTCCAAAGCCAGAAATGCCAGATGCTACATCAATATCAATATCATTCTCAGCATTGATTGGATCTCTCTTAACAGCACCTGAAGTCTCCTTTCACAGCTGTGATAAAGCATGAAGGATTCAAGAGGCATGAAGATGAGAGAGAAACCCTTGGCCTCTTGAAGTGGAGGCCAGCCAGCAGAGCTGGGGATTAGGGCCACTCCGAAATGTCAGAAAAGAAACTATGACTCATGGATCTGAAGGGAATTGTGCTCAGGTTAAAAGAGAATAGCTGAAGTATTTTATTGGACCATTATTTCCAAAAACTTCACCTTCCCCCTCTCCACACAAAACATTTTGATTTTCATTTTCTAGTTTTTGATGAAAGACTGGAAAATCTTATCATTACTCACTTTTTCTTTTTTTTTTTTCCATAAAAGGACTTTTAAGGGTATGAAATCTAGTTTTAAAATATTTAATTTAATCTTTGAATCCAAAAGCAAAGATGATGTGGTAAACTAGAATCTGTATGGAGAAGCTCTGTGTCCATGGAAAAGGTGGCTGCTCGGGGCAGGTGATGGGAGCCTTTGAACTCTGAGTCTATTGGAGATGCTCTAGTTCAATCAGGAATTAATTCAGAGAAGTCCCGTGGCCTGCATTATGCAGAAGGTCAGACTAGAGGGTCACAATCATCTCTCTCAGCATAATAATCCACAAATCTGTAAGAGCTACCATCTTTTACGGCTCATTTCTTCTAAATGCCAATGTTTATTTGTAGCTGTAAACTTCTTTGATATAATATATATACCTGGTAGGGTAAGTTAATACTAATACTTTTGCTCAAATATTTTAATTTTAATTTTTATTAAAAAAATCATAAAATGAGTCATAGGTAAGGTGATGAAAATTTATTTCAGATGTCCTCTCAAAAGAAAATCTAACTACTGTTTCACTGTATCTTTTTCGTTGGCTAGAAGTTTTATTTTCAATATATTTTAACTGACTCTAAGAAAGGATCCTGGGCTTTTGCACAGGGTCAGAGTACAAGAAATTTTATTTAAATATCAGCAGAACTTTAAATACATCTGTCACAGAGCTCTATATTTTTTTGGCAGTTATAGGCCACCTTTATTCTGTGTAATGATGAAGGTTTGACTTCGTTTGATTTTTTTTTTTAGTCAAATGAACAGTGCATCTTTCTTTAATTGTGATCCTCATCAACCATTTGGCCCAGTAATAGTATGCAAATTGAACTCTTCAAAAATTAATGCTAACATTTATTAAATAATGCATCATACAACAAGTTAATTTGAAATTCTAAGTTGAACTGCCTGCTCATGAGAGGAATATTTTTTTCCCTGTGTCATCTTCATAAAACATCTTTATAGTCTTTCTAAATACCTTGAATGTGCTATTTGGGTTTTGACAAATTGATCTCTAGTGAGGCTATTGATGAGGAGGCATTCTCCATGCTCCAGGCTTTTGAGATCTTCTATTCCTTGATATCTTCTATTTCCACATAATTATTAGTATTTTCTTAGTTGAACATTATGGAGAAAAGTATGAATTAAAAGTAAGCTTTTGGTAAAGATGTAAAAGCTCAGGACAGAGTGACATCTTCTGTAAATAATAAAAGCATTAATTTTACACCATTAAAAACAAACAAACAAATTTACACAGACTTAGTATCACACATTGCAACACATAGGTGAACACCTGAATGACTTCTATATATATGTGTATATATATATATAAGCCTGGCTTTTTTTACAGTTATGAATTCAGGGAAAAAAGAATCAGGTCCTAAAAGCAGACCACAATTTATACTATACATTTCTTATGACTAACACAAGTGCAAATTTACACATTTGCCTGTGTTTAACTATTCTGAATGCCTTTTTGAATGTGTCTTTTTCTGAGTCCTGCTTGGAGTTTTTCTTTTTTTCTCATATATTTAATGTATGTCACCTTCCACTCATTCATTCACCAGCCATGACACAGGTAAGTGCAGAAGCAGAGTCTGTTAAAATAACTGAGTAGAAATAAATACAGCAAAAGGTAATGAGGCCTGTTCAGTAGGAGCGGATCTTTGCAAGCACAAATCAAGGCAATCCTCATCATCCTCCTGCAACACCTGCTTGCTCGCCAGAGCCAAGCTTCTTCTGCTCTTCTGCTCCTGCACACCACCGCACAGAGAGAGCAACAGAAGCGTCAGTGTTTGTGGGGGAATGCCTCAAATAAATAAATAAAAAAAAGAGTATATAGTCCCTTTGATATAATACTGCCACTACAGGGGTGGGGTGGGGGCGCTACATTCTCAGTGGAGTCATGAGTTTCACTTTTCATTTTTCACTTCCTGCCTCTTAAGAATATCTTCATGTTTGTGTTTCAGAGGAAGGTGAGCTTTAGGTGAGGCTGTCTTTAAGCAATAGTTTCCCAGGTGTGTCTAAGGTTTCCCAGAATGGCAACTTTTCCAAGCAGACCACCAGCAGCAGCAATGTATGCAAGTAATTACCTTAATTGGGAGCTGAATAACAGTGTATGAGGCAGTGGCTACTATAAAGAACAAAAATATTTGTCCTTAAACATATGGCTACCTGAAACACTTCCAGAATGGTTTCACCCCTCTTTTCCTGTACAGTCTAGCCAGTCTGAGGTAAGAGTTACACAACCAGGCATGGGGAGATGTGAGCTGCTGTTTTGCTTCTTATTTGTGCTGGGGACTGGCTCCATTCTGCACACCAGGACGCAGGCGCTGGCTGTTTGGGCTGCAGCTGGGTGCACCATTAGCCATCTCACTCATGTGACAGCATGCCACTGCTTTCAGAAACTGAGACAACTGACCCACTTTTTAGCCTGATACGTTTCTGATACAATGGGGAGTCACTTTTGTCTTTTTTGTTTCTTTAGACTAGAAATCCCTATAACAGTCCAAAAGACCACTGCTTTATGAGTGGAAAAATATGATCTATTTGAGTATGATGGGCTCCTACATGAACACAAATCATTTGGCAAATTTTGCAAAGAGAACATGTGGCCTGAATAATCAACAAGAGGAATTCACAAAAGTTTGGCTTGGCTTGGTTAATTTTTTCTCTGATTTGTCTGTTCTTATAACTGCCACCTGTTCTTTTGTTTTCCTGCATATCTGTAGTTTTTTAAAACCAGACGAGACATAATGATAATTTAACTTGACTTTCTGCATAAAATAAAAGCTATAATTTCATCCACTACTTCCAATGCTTTTACAAGAAAGACAGACATCAAGTATTTGCCTTTAGAAAGACATCAAGTGTAGCATTCCAGGTGATGTCTATCACGTCCCTAGGTAAAAAACTTCTTACAGATAATTATTTTCAGTGTTTAGAACATTATATCAATTCCACCTGGAATTTGTCTGGCTTTACCTGCCATATCTTGACTTTGGTCCAGTCTTTGACTGAAGGTAGAAGGAGCCCTCTGCAAGCAGAAGTCTTCTGCCTCAGCTCGTACTTGTAGGCTGTGATCAAGTTGCTAATTTCGTGTTCTCTTTGACAAACTCTAGAAATAAAGCTTTATACTTCTCTAACATTTAGGTGAGATTTACATTGTCAGTCATTCCTGTGGCCCTTTACTGAACTTCTTGCAATTTGTCAGGGTTCAGTGTTCCAGTAATAGTTGTGCTAAAGCTACACCACCTTAATTCTAAGAATATTCTCATATATAGATAGACAAAGAAGTCATCTGGGCACATACTATCAATCTTGTGCCAGACTTCTTGTGGTTCAGCTTCTGCTTCAAATTCAGTGGTGCCAAAGACTTCTGAATTTTTTATTCAGATAGTGAATAGCTGTATCATATCACTCAAGGTTCCTAATTTTAATTACAATTTCTACTGCAAAATACCTGCAATTAAACAAATTAAATTGTGTTAATAACAATGGATGAAGAAATATGATGAGTCCTAAAGGGAATAAATAAAATCTGCCTCCCATAGGAAGGGAACAGTTTTCAAAGATAACAGCTAAGGTAATGAAGAATCTTTGAACTTTCTTGGGCATACTACTAGGTGAAATCATACAGATCATGGCAATTCTTTGGAGATTTGTTTTGAGATTCATTTTAATTTCTAATCCAGTGCATGAGAGTGAGGAGGTCAAATGCATTGAAACAAGCCCATGTTTCTATGAAACCATTTGCTGTAAAGCTCCACCTGCTACAGAGGAAGGAATACCTTTGATTTTAATCACTTTTAACCAAATCTTTTAATCAAGCCACTTAGACAAGCCTCTCCATCTTCAAAATGAATCCTGCTGAGAGGAGAATGTGAGCCCACAGCACCACACAGAAAGTGGTAATCTAATTTTAAAATACTGCCTCTCATTTTGGCAGAATTATAGACTGCCTTGATTTACAGTAGTGTAGACCTATTGACTTTTGTGCATTGTATATGTCCAAGGGATAAGCTGTGTTCATTTTATTTCATTCTTTAATTGGCCCTAGTAAACAATGTATACTATCACACTTAAGCCTTTAGTATTGAAACACTCAAGGGTAAGCTTTACTCTCCAACCCATACATACTATATTACTTTACACACAATTTTAACTCACATGTTATCTAATGAAGTTACTGACATCACTTAATACTTTCTCAATAGCAAAGAGGGGCAGTTTTGGGAGCTGGAACTCATTTTTCTTGATTCAGGGAGATAGTGGATATCCTGCTGAATGAGTAATTTAAGAGACTTCTTTCCTTTTTCTTCCCCATAGAAACTGCACATAAGCTGCATCTTCCTCTACTAGTCCTGTTTGCATTAGATTTTCACTCTGTGCAGCAAATTATGACACACTACATATGGAATCCATTTGTTTCTCCACTCAAATTCATTTAGGTATTCCCCATGCATTCATTACAGAATAATCCATCAAATAATACATACCTCAGTGTCTTCACTTATCACACCAAATATTGTTTCTGTCTGGAGAATCCATCCAAAAAATTCTTCTCTTTTACATGACTAGGAAGAAAGAGTGACATTGCCAGCATTTAGTTTGATTCAGTGGTAGATTTCTGTATCTTCATTTCTGCCACTAGTTATATTTTTGAGATGGGGACTTCAGCAGAATTTAGCAGTGTACACACCATGAGCTTTGTCTGTTATTCTCATCTTATTTTTTCTCACATATTTTCAAATAGACTTTTATTCCTAAGGGTGCGTGCTTGCTTGCTTGCTTGCTTGCTTGCTTCCTTCTTTCCTTCCTTCCTTCCTTCCTTCCTTCCTTCCTTCCTTCCTTCCTCCTTCCTTTCTTTCTGGAAGATGAGGGGAAATTTGCTTGGATATTAAGATATTAAAAATACGAAATATCTCTGGTTTTGTAAGTCAGCTTCAAAATTACAATGTTTTCTATGAAACTCAATGCTATTCTTTGTGCATTTGTGACTTAGTATTTGCTCTCATTGTTTGTCATCTGTTATAGGCAATAAAATTCTCTTAGTCTGGTAAGACCATACACAATTTTGTTTTTAAATGTTGGACATGTGTTATGCTATCTTTTTCTGTCATGCAGCAGTAAATTCTTCCTATCACACTGAGAGGTAAGCATGTTCTATGTTTGCTTCTTATTTTACAAATTTTAATAAAAATGTAATTAAAATGTTTCTTAGGCTACAATATGTGAAGTACACACTTGCTATTTCTATAGCATACAGTATATCGTGAATAATGTGATTACTCTAGATATAATACAGGGTTCCTCAATATGAATATGAATTATGTCCATGCAATGGTTTTCTATATCTATCTTTTATTATGTGGAACAATTTGCTTTATTTTCCTCAGGGCACAGCTTGAGCTTAGTTACCACCTCTGATTTTTGTGTGGATAATAAAATATTTATAGTCTTCAAAATTAGGTGCTGAGACAGTGATTAGTGCAGTATGAATGAGTAACTGAATAGATAAGGGCATGACATTTTGCACATGCATTACCACATACTGAACTTATGCACACCAAATCCCAATTTGTGTGTATGTACATGCCCGTGATTCTGATTCAGCAATTACTTTCTTCTTACCTGTGGCAATCCTCCTGCAGTTTTACCTGGCCACCGCATTCTTCTGTTTGGAAGAGATTTGGCCCGACATCCTGCACTGCACATCCACTGTTCAGTGGATACACCTGGGGCCCTGTTCAGGAAGGCTATGATTTTTCGAAGTCTCCACTCAAATTACAATGTGATTGCCTTGATTCAGTTGACCTCCCTGGGTAAATAACAGTATTCCTTACAATTTTCAGTGTTCTTCCTTCTTAGGTGGATGATACCTTAAAAGCCAAAGTGCTCTTTTTCCTATATAGCCACTGCAGTGTCTGTAACACTCCAGAAGTGCTTTTGCCCAGGTTCTTTTGCTGAAATGCCTTCTCCCCTCACCTGATCCTCTACTGCACTCCTACTTCTAGTGGCCCCCTTTTAACTGTAGACCATTTCTGTGTCCTTGTACTTACTTATTGATATGTGTTTCTGAGACAATTAAGGTTGAAAGTGCTATGTTAAGGTAAGAAGCCTTTAAAATTAGTCCTCCCTATCAATGAAATTTTAGGATTTGACCCTACCTTCCATGCCCGAATTCTTCTAGACATAGTATTGAATTCAGTTCTTGCCTGCTTGCTTTGCTTGATTCAGATCTGTCAATTTTAAAGGGCTTATAAAAGCAGATGTTACTTTACATAACCAATCATATCAGAAAAGCGTAAGCTTCCTCAGTCCCCAAAGATATTAGAGGCAGGCTTATTTCTACCAGGAAGTGCCCCATTTTCTGTTATGTTTGATCACAGAAAGCAAGTTATCTGCCTGCACAGAGCCTTTGAAAATATGACCAGATTCTAGGATAATTCATTAGTCTGATCAGTAGTTTTTTAATAGAAAGTAAATTTCTTAATGTTATATACTTGAAGATTATTTTTTTCTTTATCAATAAGCTTCTTCTATGATAAACTGTGTCATAATAATTACAAAGTAATTACAGAGGAACCTACCACACTGGGAGTCTTTGAAAGTAGTAGGCAATTTAGCCAAAAAATTGGTGGCATGATACCGATCCAAAGGAATTGTACATTGCTGTGTTCCTTATAAACTAAAATATTACTATACTGAAATATCCCAGCTATCGCTGTCCATGATTCCTCTGCCAGTATCCAGCTTTTCATCATGCTTAAAAACATTGTTTTGTCCCTCCCCAGAACTAATGCCAACATTTCTGTGGTACATACATGTAGTATAATAAACAACCTGATAGCAACATGACTAGCTGAAGCCAGATATTTTTTCCTAACCAAATTGAGAAGATTTGTAACAGTGAAGCAACATTGGTCAGACAGTGTGTTTTACCGTTGAATAGCTAATTTAATATTAGTTAAACTTGATCAACAATTCAAGAGTTTAGGGTCACATTATTAACAGAAAACATCAATCCTTTGGATAATTCAATTAAAAAACATCAATAAAAATCTAATTTCAAAAGTCACTAGTATACCAATATACTATATCCGACAGACAGAAACTGCTCAGCCACCATTGAATCATTGCCTGTTTTAATAAGTATTCAGAAATTATACTGAGACTTCAAAAGAAATTGTAAGGAATTGTTAGCAGGTTTATTAATGTTTTATGTTTTATTAAAAGTTTGGGTGTACATTTCACAATGAGCAACATCAAAAATCAGACTTTCTGCCTGTAATTTTGCTTCCTCCTGTCTTTCTGCCTTTGGGATTCGCTCTTTTCCTTTCATCAGCTGCCATTTTCAGCAGCATGCAGTAATTTCATGGCTCATTGCAAGCGCTGAAAACCTTTGAAACCACAAATGCTAACCTACCTGGCCTGCAGCCATTTAGGAAGAGATTAATTTAGCAAACAGAAGCAAAACACTTTCTACTTCTAGCCTGTGCATAATTTCACTTCTATCTATATTTATTTTACAGTGAGCAGCGTAATGACAATTTCAGTAATTGCAACTCTGTAAAAATTTGCCTACCTAGCTTATCTCACTATCACAAGACTGTGAGTCAGTCAGATTAGAAAAAGTACAGCATGTGAAACTGCATTGGTTGCCTTCCAAAAAATATGTGCCTTATATAAAACTTAAGTGATGCTTTGCTCTTATTTGTATACTTATCTACAGGACAATGGATTTTCCATGATGTTTGCTTGGGATATGTATGCCTTTTTAATGCACTGTGATTTATGGGTGCTTTTCCCATACAAAAAGATCAGCAACACTAGTAAGCTGCAAGTGCCAGCCCATTTCTGCAGACTTAGTTACAAATGGCTGTTATGGTGCTGTCAAGCGATTTGAACAGAACTGAAAGTCCATCTGGGGCAAATCTAAGCTATCATGCTTGGAATGAATTCAAATTCAAAATTAGCCTACAAACTGTTAGCTGAAAAAGAGCTCAAAAATGTTTTATTGTTTCTAATTTAACTCAAAGATCAAATTCTGTAAGTAAATATACAAACTTTTCTTCTCATCCATCTTTGTATTCCATTTGACCAGCATATTCAGAACAAGATGCATAATGCCAAGCTTGCAAATGTTTATTTATAAAATAAAATAGGAACGGCTTGAATTCCCCATTTCCCTGTGATTTGTTTCAGTACTGAGTATCCCACTTCTTTACCAAGTTCGTTGGCCACCAAGGTTTCTATGTTTATTCTCTGACAAAGGTTACAATAACTGAACCCAAAGCCTATGTTGCCATGTGCTGTGTAAAAAAAAACAGGGAGCAATGCACAGTCATTGTGGTAGCAATTTTAGGTACATAGGCAGAGAAAGATTTCTTTACAACTCCCATGTCTGCCTTGATAGCTAGCATGATGGCCTCAGGTAGGAGGAATCCCTAAGGTATCTCTCAGCCCCTGACTTCTATATTGGTATCCTGGCACTGGTAGCAGGGCAATCTGGTGCCGCTTTCTGAGAGTCATAGCTACCAGCCCAGGCTGGTTGGAAGGGATTTCAGTGACCTTGAGTGACCTTGTGGATGGCAGTCACTGGGTAATGATTTTGACTGCAGGATTACTCTGTGGTACTTCCTACCATGAGGGGCTGCAATAAGATTGCTGCCAATGACATGGAGGGAGATGGAGTCAAAGGGAGAGCAGGGTCCTCAGCATTGGAGATGAACCATTTTAAAGTGCACAGCTTTCCAACTTTTTAAATGAGAGTAATGAAAGAACAGTTGAATATCACTGTTAGCTTGCTTCACTGTGATTCAAATACTTTTATATCAGCAAAAGGAAACTGTACAGCATTAAACTTGTTTATGCAGTGTTTTTATAATAGCTAATTCATTTAAGCATACAGATACACAGACGGCAGTGGGATGACTGGCCAACCCACACAGATGTACACCTCCAATCTGGCATCCCATAACATTCATAAAATATGTCAACACAGCCTGGATTCCTTCCATAGTTTATGTTAAACTACTGGTGTTCATACCCTACAAGCAAAATATTTCATGTTGTTAAAATTTGTGTCCCTAGTAAATAAATATAAAAACTAAACACATTCTCTCTAAATGCACAAGCCATGCACAGCGGCATTGAAGCAATATGTACTGTTTGTACTTCTAGTAATATTGGAGAAATTAACATTTGTAGAGCTGTTTATCATGCAGGCAAGTGATAATATGGAGGCTCCCATGCTTTATTAGTGTTCTGCTTTTAGCTGTGATGTTCCTGCTATGGCATCCTCTCCAGTTACTAGATTCCCAATACATGGAACTAACAACAGAAGGAGTGAGGAAAAGGATCTGATAAGGGACATAGTCATGTGCAGGGAATCTCTTGGCCCAAGCATGCTCCCATATTGCCACCCCATAACCTTGCACTGCCCCTTTTGTGCACTCCCAAGCCCCCAGCCACAGGCACAGGCAGTTGGCAAAAAGCAGCTTTGTTTGGCATGGAGTGTCCTTGAGCAGTGGGAAGGCAGCAGCTCTGCTGAATTAGTAAGTGCAGATGCTCTAGCACAGGCTAAAGGCCAAGAATAGGGTCTGGTGTTCAGGGTGCAGGAATAAAAGCTGAATCCTATTTTTAGACCAGAACTCACCCAGAATTCTGAATGTAAAATACATTCATAGTCAGAGTCCTCATGATCCACCGAGCACTTGAGCAGTTTTTACACGGTGCTGTTAGGTGCTGGTTCCCTTGAATAAGACAACAGTTATCCCACCTCCCCTCAATACTAGCCCCACATCACAGAAGACCATGACAGTCTCGGCGACAGACAAAATACTCAGCTCAGGAGAAACAAGAAAGGTTGTTGCAGAGTGAGAATCAGTAGCTCTTGTGGGGACCTTAACACTTGCCCAGGTTGGGGTTTTGACTTGTTCAGAGGTCTTCAAACGTGATAATCTGAATTTCCCTAAGTGTGGCTGCTTAAAATGCTGCAGCTCCGTCTCTCATATTTGTATATTGTTATTCAATGATGAAGTATTATTTTTATATTTAGATTGTTAAATTCTGTCACTAATAAATTATATTACTAATATCTAACCGTGTAAAGTAAAATAGATTAGTGTGATACGGTGAAACACTATAGTACATTACTGTATAGCAAAATAGATCTGTTGCCATTATGTTTAATGAATAATATTCCCCATTAACACACATCTCTGCATCTCAGTAATTCCAAAGCTGTGACACAGAGCAATCAAGGAAATGCACGGTAAACAAGCTATAATTTTGCTTGAGCTGTGCAACATAAAATACTTCTTGAAATTAGTGAGTGCTGTATGCAGAGGCACTGTAGGATTAAGCAGATATTCAGGTGTACCCCCACCTTTCATTGATTAACAAACATGCCTATCAAGATAAAGGAATAGTGTGGAGGGACACTTGATCATTAAAGCACAAATGCAAAAATACACTGGTGTTAGACATGCAGAAGTCAGTAAAACCGCATGCTGTTTGGAGTGGATTGAATTATCTTCAAGCACTACCATCTAATTAAATATGTATATATTTCTAGGGCCTGAGCTCTGGAAAGCATTCCTATTCAAGAGAGCGCTTAAGCATATGCTTAACAGTAGAATGGGGGCTTGGAGGACGTATTAGTACGTGTAGTCAAAAAGTACATTTAGCAGATGAACAAAAGAACTTTCACAATCAAGACTGATGACAGTTTGCTATAAGTTAATCAATTGCCTGGTTTCATTACTTCATTCGAAGTTGTTGGGTTTTTTCCTGTTAGATGGTACAAAACATTTTTATAAACAAGTAAATTGTTCTTTTTGATTAACAGATGGTTTGTGACTAGCCTAAAAGTATGATATCTTTTTAAATTAAAGGGAAAGTGTTTCTTGATGAAACCTATGTTGCCATTCATCCAAGAGAAAATTTATTAAAATGAAATTATAAACTTATGAAAACCAGGATTTATAATGGAAACACTGATACAGCCGTAACTATAACCATGCGAACTGTGCTGCTATTATTTACTATGGTAACATCACAAAAACCTACACTGTTTGGGCCATTATCCTTACAGTTTTCTTTTCAGTACAAATCATTATATTTATTATCTATCTTCTTGTATAGAGGGTCATGGAAAAGGCCAATCAAAAGCAGAAGAAGCCTGGTTTTCAAAAGGAAATTGGACCTATTTCTAATACTTCTTTATCAAATACAAGGAGTGCAGACATTTTTTGTGAAAAATTGTTTCATGTAAGATAAAAGTGCAGATTATTGGTGAGAAAATGACACACTTTTCCCTACATCTTGAAGATTCTTGGGAGATATTGCCAGTTTTCCTAAGAGATTTTTACCTTACTCACAAATGCATTTCCTTACAGACTTCAAGCAGCAGGTGATGGGCCTCTGAGTATGTATTTAGGAATACGCTGCATAATTCAGCTATTGTGACTCGGATAGATGTCTTAGCTGTGTAGTAGAATATATAGAATGTGCAATGTACAGAGTATCAGACAAAATGGGTGTTTTTATAAACACTCATTTTTAATTTACACGATGAAGAAAACCAAAGCTGGCTTTCTGTTTGTTTCCCTCTTTCATCACTTCTTTCTTTCTCTGTGTCTGGAAAAAATACAAATGTCAACACTGTTATTCCTGCCTCCTTGGGAATTTTCATAAAGAAACCTGTATTTCTATGTATTATCAGTCTTATCAACAGTAGTCTAGTAAACAGACCACAGTGTATGGACATAGAGCCCCAGTGCGTGGCTCAAACAATCATCTTTCTAATTATGACTAATAAACATGTGACAGGTTTTTAACTCTTTCAAGCTGTAAAATGGATGTAGTAAAAGTCAGTTCTCTCCTATGGGTTGGACAAGATGTGATACTTATTCAGAAAACCTTCAAATGGCAAAATATGAAAAATAGCCTTAAAATTATATTTACGAAGTGCTCCATGACTGTTAACTCATCACTAGCCTGAGATGGAAGGTCAATGTAAAAGGAACAATTTTATTTTTTTCTGAAACACCCATTTTACTTAGACATCAATGTAATATAGCACAATATACTTATTCCATATTTAAAATAACTTTTTTACTGTGTTCTGTTTATCTTTGGTGAGATACCATGCATTAAAAGCATAGCTTGGAACTATAGCGAGTCATTATTAGTACCATCAGCGTGACAACTATGCTTAATTCAATAGATATTCCTGACATTGTAAACACAGCCAGTATAGCTGTTAATACAAAGTAGGCAAATTGATTGACAAATATGTTTAGAGATACAGGTCTCAGAGACACTATGGATCAGTTGTTTACTGATAACTGGCAGAACGCTCTGACTCAATTGCTAACAGTAAAGCTAAAGAAAAAAAAACACTTTATGTCTGCTGCTTGATGAAACAATATTCCAGTGTTTTTTTCCAGACTATGCTGCCAATTTAGGAGTATCAGCTCTGCACAAGAAAGCTGTGTCACAATTTGAAAATGATAATGCTTCTAACACACTGTGGTGTTTCTAAAGTTGTGACACCCAAAGCACTTCACAGTATTTGATGACTGCTTATGACAATTAAAAATCACTTTATTTATTACGAAAATAGACCTTGAACATAAGAGTTAACCCAAATGGATTTTATTTTAAACTACCTATTATTATCTCAGAGTATGTCAATATTACGTGCTTCAAAAGAATGGATAGGAAATGTTTATCAGTAGACAATGAAGGCAAATAGATTGTTTATGACAGTATAGGGAATACATTTCTTGGCAAGATTTTGAAGTGCAGTCAGGAGGGTCATTCTTGTGGCTGCTTTTGTTGACATTCATCATAACTGAACATCTAGATTGTAAAATATGTAGTATTTTTGCACCAAGTGATTCTCTAGGTACAGCATGTTATGTTTGTATTGGACTTTGACAGCACAGTCACAAAGGACAGGATGTGCAGATACTGCATATACTACTGCTGCTTCTATTTTAACTGTTTCTTGAATTGTGTTGAAATTTACAAATTTACCAAGCTTTAATTTGTTTCATACCTATCAGATTTTTTAACTCTACTTGGATACATTTTTTAACATTCATAGTCTCCCCTTATTTATGACCCTAAAGCCTAGAATCATATTCTGAATATAAATAAACAAAACAAGGTGGGTTTTTTTTTATTTTAAAATGCTGTACACCATAAACTAATATTTATATTTCAGTTTGAATTTATTTGCATATTCTTGGATCATTTTTGTTAAACTGTTGTCTTAATACCCTAATTTTACCACATCACACATACAATGTCAGGCAAGGTAAAATCAGGTAGTGGAGATGATCAAGGAATATTACTATTGTGAGGATTACAGAAATATATCTAGTTTCATAAAAATATTGCATTTCATAGCACCCCATTTGGCATGTTAATGTCTCATTAGTAGATAGGGAATTCCAGGTTTCACAAGGTCTATAAAAATTGCTGAACAATAGGCAGTGAAAGGAAGCCTGGAGAAGCAAAATCCTCATCACCACCCAGACCCTTTATACTGTTATTTCAACAACACACAGGAATTTTTATAACTAGTCACCAAAAATAATAGTCTCAATGTGTGTAATCATCGCAGATAATACAATATATTTTATTTATTACTAACGTTATTAATGGTATTGTTTTTTTAAGACTTATGAATGACATTTCCTTTATTTACTAAAACCTACATGGATGTTCCACTCTACCCTGAGCTTGCTCTAAGAAACCTGCTCATGATATCTATCTCTTTTCATTTTAAATAGTCACTCCTACTGCTGTTTCAGAACAGGCTGGCTTTGTTCAACCGCTCCATTGCCGAGCCCTTCATCAAGCAGTGGTAGCACAGACCTGCACAGCCTCCCACCATGTTTTGTCCTTCTGCAATACGAACTTGCACAGACATGGAACCATATGCAAGATCTGGTCCTCTTAGACCACATGGATTTTATTGTTCCTTGCATAGGTTTATCACTGATTGAAAGTGGATATAAAATAAGGGCTGTTCTGATTTGGCATCATCTCTTACCTACGTTGCACTCACCAGTGTGAGCTCACAGCTGGTTCAGAGCAAAACAAATTCAGGCATTATCAGCACAGATACATTTTTACAGAACAAAGTATTGTCAGCATGCCACATTCTCTGTGTTTGATTAATGTGCGCATTCAATACAAATCAGGCCGGACCTTCCAAAGAGCTCAGTTCATGTAATTGAAGCCAAATTTTAGGAACTGCTGATTGGTGAGGTGATTTTGAAAATGTAGCACTTTACACAAAGATCAGTACCTTTCTGCATTAATGTCATACAATGTGTCAGAGATCTTTTTGTGCAGATCTGCTGTCTGAAGGTGTACTCTTAAGATGCACACGGGTAAGAGGAGCATCGTCACTGCTCCCTTACGTGCCTTAATAACAAAAATGAAAAAGCAAATAGTCAGTAACACACTTACTTGAAAAAAATGGAAAGCTTGAAGTAAGAACCCAATTGTGATAAAAGAACAGATCTATGACTCCTGATTTGTAGCTCAAAACACAGAGAGGAAATACAAGATGATACACTCAAATGCTTAAGTGACATAAATGCAGTCCAAGAAAGTGCGACACACTGGAGGTTCATGATAGGACTGAAAAACTATACTAATGGAACAGATCTGATAAAGTTATTGTAATGAGTTTACAGTAGATTTTGAACAGCAAACAAAGTCCATCTGGATTTCCTAACTATAACAGTACATTCAGATACAATACAGAGGAAGAAATACATTTTTAAATTATTCTAAGTGTAAATAAAACCTCACTTAAATTTGGCTAAATCAGAGAAGAAAGCAGCTTTGTTCTACCGCATTTCAAAGGGCATTAAAAATGCTTGCAGTTGCATGTATATGAAAACCCCACCCTCTTCACTGTTCTCAACATTGAAATCCATTATATTCACTAAAAAGAACTTGGCACTAAACTGTCTGAAGATTAAAAGTATTTGGAGATGTTTAAATAATTAACCTTTACTGATATGCACTTCAAGAGAAATCATCTAACATTTAGATCAGATACCTACCAGACAATCTGAAAGAAAGCTATTAAAATTGCTCATGCTCCCCTTTGTAAGTTTGCCAGAATCTCACATGATACGGTGCATCATATCGGCATATGGCATGATGCTGCTTAACCAACAGGACTGTATTGTGCATTATCAGAAATATGTGAAAATTCATTTGGATCTGCCACCAGCTATCAATTTCGACAAGGAATGTATCTACTCTGGCTTAATTAGAGAGAATGAAAGCAGGGCATACAGGTCAGCTTCCCCAGTGCTTGCACACTACTGGAAACTGCTCTGTGGCAGCCTGCTAAAGTAGTCAGGACAGGTCAAAACGAAAAGTTTGCTCTATAAAACGTTCTACTTCCCACTTCAGTGGCATTAGCCATATCTGATACAACACCAGTAGGCACATGTTGCAGGTGTGGAGTGCCTTAAAAAAAATAATTTGTGTTTTATTTTCGAAGGCAGCAGGAAGAATATATTCACCTCTCCCTTAGGCAGTCTCAGGGATTTGACTGACTTTGGTGAGATACTTGCTGATTCAGAGCAATGCAAAAAAGAGCAAACTCAAACCTTTGCGAAGAAGTCGTCTTTGTCTGTAAAACTGGTGTCATTCCATTCTGCACATAAGATATGGCCTTCTGTGTTTGATTTTTGTATATTTGTGTGAGGTAAATATATATATATATATATATGTGCACACATTGTTTTACAGACCAGGGTTATAAAATTTTTCCTACAGAATTACCCTGTAACCATTATTCAAAAAAATATAATCTTTTTTCCTATCCTTTCCTTGATTCACTCCTTTTATCTTATTTTGTCTGCTCTTTGAGGCTGTTACATTTATCATAAATTTCCAAAACTGTAAGAAAAATAGAATTTTAAGAGTATTTTAAATTTTCTTATGTCCTTAACTTCGTAGTGTTTCCAGTACAGTTGCATTTTACAAAGTAATTAACTTACTACCAGCTCATCCACATAGTTTGTGACCTGTTCTTTTACAAGTCTAAAGGTGACTTTCATTTTCATGTTACTCTGTGCCTATTTGGAGGTTCATTCAGTGAAATAAAATTGCCTTGCAATTATTTCTACTTAGAGAAATATGACAGCTAGAATTTTTATGTTAATTAATCTTTGTTTTTTTATTATTGTGTGGCTGCCTATCATAAATTTCCTTGCAGTTTTAATGCATTCTATAAATTATTGTGGTTTCTCCCAGGCCCATTACACCTTGGAAATCGTTAACTTTGCATGGAGTTCTGTTGTTTGCCCTAATACCATCATATGTGTAATTTTTCAGGAATGGTTTGCATCTCTGAAAATAAATGAAATTAGGAAGGATACTTGTCAAGAATGAGCCTTTGGTCAGACTATAGTCTTGTTATAAGTATGAATGTATGTAAAAAATTTAAAATACATTACAAGAAGGTAAAGAGTAATATGAAATCCAGTGCATACTGGAGTAAAAGGAACAAACAAGGCATTACATTTCTTCTTGTTTTGCTGGCTCGGTGAAATTAGGAAGCCACTGTTTCCTCACCTGCATGCCCAGTTAAAGGCCATCTGTTTCCTGTTTAAATGCAGTATCTTACATGGTTTTTCCAACCCTCCTCTTGCATTAATCAACATAATCCCAAAAAACAGAAGCACCAAATCTTGCTTATCTTTCTTACTCAAGGAAAGTATTTTGGTAGTTGCAGTTTGAACACAGCCTAGCTTTACTGAAGGGCATTGTTTTCACTAACATTTACTTTTGTTCTCCTCATTTTTAAAATTTCTAATCTAGATCTACGGTGATTTTGCAAGCTTTCTGCAATAACCTGAAGTCCTTTTTGGTACTGTGGATTAAACCAATAATATGTTGATTTTGTCACGAATGCTTTTAATCTGGGTCTGGTGTTATGTGTTGTACTTTAACATCCTCATGAATGTTATTATAAATTTAACACTGAATTAAAGATAATAAGGTCAAATGTATCCTTGACGTTACACTTTGCCTTTGATGAAGGTAACAAATAATGAACGTGGCCTGTTCTCTTTATTATCATAGTTTAGATTTACAGGAAATCATTGGTGAATGGATACTCCTGGTAGGGAGAATCAATGAGCCAAATTGCTTACTGGATTGTGGTAAGATTTACACAGAGAAATAATACCTTTTATTATATCAAATAATTACAGCATTATGATACCACCACTATGAATGCAGACACTATAAATATCAGGTGTCATCTTTAGAAATTATTCTTTGATAAAGTACCATTATCATTGATATCAGGATACTTTCTTCATTTAATTTTAAATAAGAAATGTACACAAATGAGTATGTGTAAAAAGTGAGGGACAAAAGTAGCTTATAAAAATGACTGAGTGAAGTATTTAATTTGGTACATACATGCACATACACACAGAGGAAGGCTCTGCAAAGATTTCGTGACAGTTTTCAGAATCAACCACTCAAATTCTGGAAAAGATGATTTGGACAGTATTGATTTGGCTCATTTTTTGCATTCATTCTGGTATACCCATTAACTGCACAGCTAAGTTCCAGCTGTACACAAGGCCATACCTCATTCATTGTACCTGATGGACAATCCACACTTAACAAGCTGGTTTTCTGTATTTTGTTGTCTCCTTATTGCTCAGTGTGTGTGCTGTGAGACTATATTTATAGCACGCTTTTCATACCTTCCCTGAAGGCACAGCCCAGTTATCTGGGCTCGTCTCTGGTGCTCCTTGCTAATAGGATAGCTGTAATGGCAGCGGGGAGAGCTGTGTAACTCCTGCAGTGGCATGGCATGGAGATACAACACACACAAGGGCATGCCATGCAGTACCTCCTACAAATCTTTCCCTGCCAGCAGTGCTTGTCAACACTTTGCCAATCTATTTTTCTCAGAAACTGGAGATTGTTCTCAATAGGTCTCATCAAGTGGGTAGTTATGGTGATGTTATTATTACTAAGCTAAAGCTGAAACAGATTTTGATGAAAGTTTTGGATTCTCACCTAGATATACCTAGGATATGATTTTTTTGAGTCCTTGGGAGGACTCTGCAACATCCCTGTATACAAAATCCCTTTTATTTGTGTCAAACATAAATGTTTACCACTTCCACAAATCAAACATCCCAGTTTGAAATCAGGACCCAAAAAAGAAATAAAATATAATTATTGACATCCTGTGGAAAGTCTAGTTTAAGTGATTGCACTCAACCCTAACACTTTATGCAATACATGTTGCTGGAGTCCAACCCTTTACTCTGTAGTCCTAATGTCATTTCATGTCTGTTCTGCACATAGTCATCTGACCTTTCTTACGCCATGCCCAGTCTGATGAGTCACTTGATGCCACTGCCTCATCCTGAGTCTGTGCTCAAGTTCCTGTCACTGCCCATTTCAGTTGAACAAGTCAAAGGTTGGGTTCAGTTGCTTGTGACCTTCTTGACATGCTCTCTGGAGCCTGCATCCCACAGAACAACAATGTTTGCAGGTCACAGCAAGAACTGGGACAAATTTGGTAGGAGCAGAACTGCTTTTCACAGTCCCAGTGCAGACCTGGGACCAGCAAAGTTGCACTGGCTGCACATTTGTAGAAAGAAGGCTTTCCCACATCAGTTCTGCCCTCCTGTCCCAGTGACTGTGGAACTCCTGTAGGGGAGTGGTCCATGGGGGAAAATAAGGCGATTAAAGTCTGCTTCCCCACCACCACCACCTACACTGGCACATATTACCACTTGAGTGGGCTGACTTTCAACAGCAAATCAAGCTGGGACAACAGGCAGACCAATGTAGGCTGGCTTTATGTGCCTGTTGGCTAAATACAAAGACCACTTGGTCCAAGCCTCAGCGATAAGAGAAGGTGAAATTCTTCACAGACGTAATACCAGTATTTTTCAATATGGGCAAAACTGTGCAGTAGCCCTCACCTTGCTCTCAAATGGGGTTCAAGTACCTTGGCTGAAATTTTCTCAAAAAATCCATCCTAGGGCACAGACAAGGCATCAAACACTATTTTATTCCAAACAGCTGAAATTTGGCTAGGCTTAAAATAACTGAAATTAGCAGAGTTTCTGGCAACCTTAAATGAGAAGCCATGTTTCTAGTCCCAATTTATAATGTGCTGAAAAGCCAGTGTGAATGCAAAACAAAAGCTATTAAAGTAAGCTGAACAACCAGGACATTTAGCAGAAGAAAAGTGCACGGCATAGGACAAGGAAGTTATTTCAGCTTGTGAGTCAAATAAGTAAGGATAATAAACAGAGACTGGCATAAAGGGTTAAATCTTATACAACTGTTTCATCCTGAGTGTATTGAACTAAGCTAATATTGTTAGATGACTTAAGCAACTTACATTTCTATATAATAGGGTGATTTTATAAGTTTATAGAAGAAACAAAGAATGTAAAGCAGGTTATATAAAAACTAAAAAAAATCAAAATGAACATTTCTGAAAGGAACAATATTGCTGACAGAGACAGTTTTATGGGAGAAGAAACACGGGGCTCCATTGACAAGGGAGACTTAAGGATCTCAATGCCTCCTTACATGCCTAAGTCCAACATTTAGGTATCATTCTTATCTAATGACATTGTATCACCTTGTCTAATCCTGTAGCTACCTCAGCTTCCTTGGCACCTTGAGAAAGCATGAAACTCCTACATCCAGAGAGGCCAAAGTACATTAAATAGTCACAGGTTCGTCTGGACCTAGCAGTCTCAGCTAACACCGAATAAGAGGAGAGAGGAACTGCATCCATATTTTTACCTAAGATGTCGGTGGTGTTTTTTTTTTTTTTTTTTAATTGGACTGTGAAAGTTCAAGGTTTAAAACTCCTCTTCCTATTGAGCCCTTAAATCACATCTTCTGGTTCCCCAGAGGATGCCCTTAGTTGCAAGGTGACCAGCAGTGGTGGGACCTTCTCTGCCTATCGTATGAATCTATACAACATAATGCAGTATTTATTTGGGCCAGTGAATGGATAAAGGCAAGAAAACAATTCAGTAACATGATTTTTTTTTAGGACACTTGAATGAGATGAATATAAATAAACCCTTCTCCTTAACAGGTCGGCATTCTGATTTCATGAATGCGATTCTTCAAATCCACCCCTTCCTATTCACTCTATAGGAACTTACACAGTTCCCCCTGAGAACTGACTGAATCAGAACTGGGAACTCCATGAGATGTCGGGATGCTTTAACATGACAAAGTTCAGCACAGCAGCAAATAAATCTCTCTGCTCACTTCCCCCTCAAGATGACTTCCTTCCTTGTTTCCAGTCACTGGATATGAGCTATGTAGGAAAGAGGGCAGGGTGACTACCTAGTGTAAATCCTTCTCTTCATCTGCTGATATTTTTAATTAAAACTTACCTTTTAATAGTATATTTGAATTGACACATTCCTGACTTCACTCTACCTGTCTCTTTTGTATTCTTCTGAAGACAGGCTGGGAAAGCTGTGAAGCATCATATTTTCTAACATAGCAAATGTGCAACCTTCTTTCTGTAGCAAGTCTTTCTCTGTGAGCCTCATATTAAGACACCACAGATACTGGAAATTAAAATGGAAAACTTTATTTGAGTGACATTCCAACAAGCTCTTCTCTTGCTAAAAGGGACATTTTCTAGAAAAAAAAAAAAACCAGCTCAAAGCCTGCCCCTGATTTTTTTTCCTATGCTGTGTTTCGGACTTCGAGCATTCCCGCTGCTCAGGCAGGCAACAGACCCCAACTCTTCTTTTTAAATCCTTCCTAAAAAATCAAGAGAAGTTTCCTAACATGCACCAATGCATACTCACTTATCTTGATGCTTCACTTTATAGTCCTGTCATTTAACTCACATTAACAAATTCAGAATAAATTAAAAGTATGTAGGAAAAGACGTAAGCTCCAATGCAAGGACTCTCTGCTTTTATGTCCATGGTGTTTCTCATCCAACTATAGCTTATACAATAGCATGTACAATACCTTAGTACCCAGGTTTTCACTTTTATAGTTTCATAATGACCAAAGCACTGAAAAATACATCCACCTGCCTAATATTAGCTGCTTTGTTCTTCACTCTAGTGTTTTTCTATCCCGTCTTTCTCTTTTAACCTCCTTTTCTCATTTCCAGTTCTTTGTCCCTCTTTCCAGTATTATAATGCCTCTCCCTTCTTACTAAACTTCAGTTCTACTTCCAATCACTGTGGAACTTGTTTAGTTTTTCTTTCTTCTTCTCTCATATTCTGTTTTTATAGCATTACCTCTTTTCCTTTTGCTGATATTTTCTCTGATCACCCAAATTCTTTACTTCTTTCTCTCTGTAGAGATTCCATTATCTTTCTCTTTTTGTCTGCCTTCCACCCTTCCTTCAGTTTTTCCTTCTTTCTCCTCAGACACATTTTGTTTATCTTATTACTATCCCAGAATATTTTCTTTCTGACTTTAATGGAGAAAGTTTTATTCATTCTGTCTATCTTTTCCACAGTCTCAATTATCTTTTATCTCTCAAATTCTGACTTCTAAGTACTTAGAAGCCACAAATATCCATCCAGGAACTGGAGTAACTTAGGTTGAGCAGATACTGTTGATCAGACATAAAGGACATTCAAGCATAAATGACAGATGGACTACTTAGGAACATACAGGTTGTCAACCCAGAACTGCCTGAGAATAAAATAAATTCACCAGTTTTGAGGGTCTCAGGAACTCACTGCAGCTTAAGTTGTGAAGAGAGGGATGTGGGAAAGGCAGGGAAGATGAACTAGGGGAATATCAATTTTATATTGTGTTTCTTTATGCCTTTCAGGTAATTAACATTTTGGGCCTGTTAAAGCAGCTTAAGAGCACCATTTATATGTGTTGTTAGACTTTTCTATAAGTTGTGTTATGCAGAGCATTGTTGGCTCTTCTAGGGTTATTTCTAACATGGGAGCAAAGTTAATTCCTCACAGAACAAACTTATTGTCATAATCTCCTAGCATATGTCTATCATAACTATGTTTTTTCTTTGGAGTCCTTCCAGCAGGTAATTTTGGGAGACCATTTAAGACAGTCCTTTTTTTTTATTGTGGTTGTACCAGACTTTCTGCTACTACATTAATGGGGCCTTGGAGATTTTGATTACTATTACCCCCTTTTTAACTTTTCAAACGTTATTTTAAGAACTGAAAGTTGGGCTTTTTATTCTTCCAATTCAGCTTACAGAGTGCAAAATGAAGGTCTGGCACTCCAGGGTGTATGTTAGGTACAGGATAATGTTTGTGGCAGAGAAGTATACAAGGCAAAGAAATGGCTTTTGTGGGCGATTAAATGCTGAAGTGAAGCTGAGGTGTTTGATAACTACAGAAGCTATTTATTGTGTGTATACTCCAGTGCCATGAACATTATTCCTATTATACAATAAGACAAAGGAAGATTCAACAAACCATAACGAGAGAAGGATGAAGTGGTGTTTTGGTTGTTGCATTTTTACTTGATGGAAGTTTGAAAGTTCTGTTTAATTTTACGCCTTTCCTATGTTTCCTTTGTGGGGGAGATTAAGGCCACAAGACAGAGCTTGACCTGCAAAGGATAGCAGTAGTGACTAAATTCTGAATAAATACTGGAAGTTATCATATCTTATCATCAAACAGCAGTGCTCACTGTTTTACTGTGACATAGAGAAAGACCATGTTAATATTATTCCTAAAAAGCATTTCTTTAGGTTGTGACAAATAAGCTTAGGAAAAGAATCAAGTATTATCAGTTTAAAAAAACCAAGATATATTAAGAAGATAATGGTATACACATCTTCTGCATGTTCTATTAATCCTTACAGGAGCAGTGTGAGTTCAAGAAATATTGTGAGACCAAGCTCGCAAATACTACTGAAATTTTCAGCAGCAATTCTGTTCTGCCAGTTCCCTGCTTGTTTGCTGCTGTTCCTGTGGAGCATTTTGGGTTTTTTGTATGGCACTTAGTGCTAGTCAGTGAACTCCATCAAGACCTCTGCCCATTCCCAGAGGGAATTTAAAAATACAATGAGATTTAAATAAAAACCACCCAGCATACAGGAAAACATACCTGTTTCTCACTCTCATTACTTAATAGGTGTTCATCTTTAAATCACTTGAGTTTCCAAAAAGAGCAGAAAAAAAATGGTGTGGCTAAAATGACCAACAACCCAGTGGAAACCCTGAGCAGAGGAAATCAGTCACAACCAACCCCACTGTTGGTCTTTGTTTGTAAATGTTGCTCATTAAACAATTATGAGCAGAGAATCCATTTGTGAAGTGCGAGCTCTGTTTGCAAATGACTTGCCTGTAGACAAACAAAGCCTGTGTGCGTTGTCAAATCATGAGAAATAATTCAACCATATGTAGACACAACAGCCCTGTGAGTAGCACCACTTCAGAGGTGGGGAACTCAGAGACAAAAATTTCTTGCATCAATGGCAAAATGCGAATTAAAGCAAAAAAAAGCAACTGTTAATCATGCTATGATTTTGTTGTGTTTGCACATCTCCTGACAGGAAATAATACAAGTTCCCTAGGGATTTTTATTACTTTAGGTGATGAATTTCAATGCTAATAATGCTTGCTGCTTGCCCATAGACATTCCTTCAGACCAGCCTGTTTCTAAAAGTTTTTCTAAGTCTTTAAAATATTATCTGAGCATATTGTTGAGTACTCACTGCTTTGAAAGGTGCTGGACTGTCAACACGAGCTCACCTAGCAGCGAATGAGATTAAGGGGGCTTGCACCTGCCAGCCACGAAACAGCAGCAGTGCATGGTCCTGCTTCCCCCTCCAAAGTCCCTCCCTGCCTCTGCAGTGCAGGAGGGTGGCTAAGGCAGACTCCAGTGGCCTCCAGCCCCTCCTGCTCACCTGCAAAAAATATTTTCTTACTATCAATATGGGAGCGGTTGCCATCTGATTTTCCTCTTTTTTACACAGTATCATATGTGACTTAACAGATCGGTGCCCTCTCCTGCAATACGCCAGCACCCTACCAAGCACATCTTCTCATTTGGATGGGTACTCTAAGTACCCTTGAAATGCATACCAGTTTTGTTCAAAAAGAAGGTATTTTCTTCTTATTATTTTTGTTCATATTTTATATTATTTACAGCATCTAGACATTTTATATGTTCATTTTAAAATGATAGCTGCTCTTGGGTTGTATGTGAAAAATAAAAATGAACTAATGGAAGTTTATTTCAATGCCTAATACACAGTCACACAAAACAACGGTATGGACTCAGTGATTCTTGCCATTGTTTTTCAGGTACAAATTTCCATATGAATTATAGGATAATATTTCTGCTCTTGAGTGGAATGTGAATACAGCTTTCTTTGTGGTATTCAGACTAATGTGCATATTTAAATGACAAACAAAGTTCTACTTATTCTAAATTATCTGAAATGACTATAGTATATGAAAAAGGACTGTTATATTCAGATGTATCATTTAGAAGAGTATTTCCATTCTCCTATGATGTGACCTAATTTCAAAAAAATTGAGACTGGGAGTTGTGCTCTCCTTGTTTTACACAGCAGATGTTAACACCATTATCTACTTAATTTGAAAGCTGCACTGATTTCCACTCTGTTTCTTCCTTTGAGTGTCATTGCTGTACAAAAAATACTATCAATGATAGCAAAGGTCATTTGAAGTTACACCCAAAATGCTGGCCTGACTTTATAAGCAGTAACCTATTATTTTAAATCATATGAATGTGGGTGGTTGTAATATGACTATTGGGTAAGGCTGCAAAGAAAAACAGAATAACAGAACTGGAATTGTTGTCATTAACAAAACATCATAAAAACACTACTGATGGCCATGTTCTCTACTGCCATAAGCACTTTCTTAATGTCAAACTGAGTTGGGGCAAAATAGCACTGGCCCATATTTTTGCATACTATTTCATTCTAGTAGTTTTATGATCAAGTCTGCTCAGTTTACGGGTTTACTTTGAAGTAAATTACACTTGCCAGAAGTTTGAGAGATTTAATTGTATTCATCTCAATTCAATTAACACCAGTTAAAGATTTTGGAACAGAATCTTGTTCGCAATATCACCAATTGAACGTGGGGTAGGATACAACACAGTTTGTCTCAGCTGCATCACCTAACATTATGAGGCAGTTACAACCATTTTATCATTAGTCACTTGTTTTGATAGCGTTGTAAGAAGATGAAAGCACAAAGAAGTGCCTTCTACCGTCACTGTTATGATCACTGTGCAATTTAAAAATATACTGTCTCTGTGTTCCATCAGTATCTGCTTTTCTAAACTTAAAACAATCTCCATTGGTGTTACTTTAATTCTCAGCATAGTTAATCTCATAAAACTCCTAAACCTTCTAAGTCCTTCTGGGAATGTAGCATATTGCAAAATGTACTAATGCTTCTTTTTATATATATTTTCAACAATCTGAAAGTTCATCTGCCAATCATATGAGTCATGAAGTCAAATTTCTTTGGTCTGTGGTCTCACCAAAAGTCAGGGCCATCTAGTATTGAGCTTGTTCAGTATAAAGATAAGAGACCTGTGAGAAAAATATAGGTTGTTAACTGAATTAGTATTGATAATTCGGTAGGTGGCATTCTTTCCACTAACTGCTACAGATTTTCTGGTTCAGAATGCTAATAGAGGACTGAGCTTTTAGTTAAAAAATTCTTAGGTACACAATTAAAAGTAAAATTCCTACACTTGTGTTGGCAGAAACTCCTATAGGCCACTACGTAAAAGTATCATAACAAGAAAAAATGTGACAGACCATTAAACATGCAACAATAGAGGCGGCAAATTATAATTTGGAGAACCAATAAAAAGTTTTTCAGCAACCTGCTCTTGAAGACATCGGTTAATGGATGAACTTACGGGCCATGTCAGCCGGATGATGAAAAATATATACTCTACATGATAATGTTTTGGGACAGAATTATGCTGGGCTATGTAATGTACCTAAGAGTTTACAAATATTGGATAAAAGGAAAAGTATGTTTGCTAAAGACTATCTCAATTATTTTTGCCATGTAATTAGAATTCACAGTGATGTAAGAGCTGAAAGTAAAAAAAAAAATTTGTTAATTGCAATTAATTCTAATACATGAAAATTGTTTTTATTTTCTTATAGTATGATGTGGTGAGATTTTGTAGAATTGTTTACACTGTAACTTGAAAGTTACATAAATGCCAGTTAAATTTAAATAGAGGAGCAAGCTGACATTGGGGTAGGAGGAGATCATCTGGTGTTATAATGCACTTGGGTTATGTGGTAAAGAAGGGGAACATCAGCTTGCTGTCCTTAAGCTGAAGTCTGTGTAAGTCTACAGCAAAACAAGTCCCTTTATTTCTCCTTTCCCTTTATCATCACATTATTCAATGCCCACTATAACTTTTCACTCCCTGTCTTGTCATGCCAAATTATTTTCAGTGCAAAAAAGATCAAATTTTACCTCCCTAATAAAGATCAAGATTACTTTAGACCTGCAAACTACATTTTTTCCAGCTTGTTTTTAGTTTTGAGTTATATATAAGTAGCCTATCATGGAGAATGCTTTCCAGAAATATAGCTATCATTAAAGCAAATCCAACTAAAAAAAGAAATTATTAGGTACCTAAATTGTGCAGAGTTGAGGTTATTCTTAAGATAATTGCACACGTTAGAAAATATTATACTGAGAGAAACTACTAATTATAATGAAAGTTTTCTTTATTATTATATTCTCTTTCTTGAGAAAACCTCATGGTAATAGATTTTTAAAAATAGGTTTGAGAGAAACCATAAAACATCTTTATTGAATGTAAAATAGCACAACCTGTGTCTCAGCTGTGCAGTCACAGTCCTGAAACCAGACTTTTTGGCAACCATACAGTATGCAAACAAACAGAAACTTTGTAAACACATGATTAGACAGGATTCTTCTGCAGGTTCCATGTTTAGGATGGTCATAAGATCCTCAAACAAAGAATTAATGCATCTGTATATACAATCCCCTTAGTGACAGATTATGAAATTGTCACAGATAAAACCTCCAAAAAAAGATTCATGTAGTGATGAAATACTACCCATAGTATTAGAAATATGTACAAAACCCGCTCTTAGCAAACATTCCAATGTATCATTTTTAAATTGCTCCATGCACCATACATAGTCTCCTTAATAAATTACTACTACGTCAGACAATTGACTTCCCTCTGTCTTAGAGATGAAAATGAAGAAAAGGCAGGAAAAATCTTAGTGGTTCTGCCTCTGTTAGCATCCTACCTTTTTCAAGTTAAAAACCAGAAATTTAAAGTATACAGAAAAGAGAATTTTAGAGATAAAAACTTGAGTTTTGAAGAAAGCTTAAAAAATACTGTATTCATTCTGAATTAAATATTTAATTGTTTCTTAACTTTGTTCTTCAAAGTAGGACTTAATTTCAAATCTGAATTCAATTTAGGTCAATATAAATTGTATATGGTTGAAACAAAATGAGAACAAAATACTTCAAGTATAGGTTAAATAAAAACCTCATCACACCTGAAATTAACTCAAAAAATTAAGTAAGAAAAAAAATACTTCAGGTTGGCCCCAAATGATTTTTTAATTGTCTTTAATTATGGCCTGAAAATAAAATAAAATCACTTACCCTAATTGTTCTGTAGAAAAGGATAAAAAAAAAAAAAAAAAGATTTTTGTTAGCAGAAGAGTTAATTTTATTCTGAGGTAGAAGTTAAATAACACTTAACTAAATTCCTGTATTGTTTAAAACAAATCACTTAAACAGACTGTTTATGCTACATGTAAAATTTTACTGGAGGTGCTTTTTTTCCCTCTCCTGACAGCGCAAAACAACAGATGTTCAGGCGAGCCATACTCAAGGATTCATCTGAGACAAATAATGAAAACTCTAGTCTTTTGTGATGAGATATCACATGTTAGTGATGTAATTTTTTTTTCTTTAAATTATAGAAAGAAAAGAAACATCATGTCACTTGATAGCATGTATCGGTGTGTGGAACTATGGAACAGAAGAGCTCTCTCTTAGTCTAGTCTTAATGTCTCACTTGCTTAGTTTTGAAGCTTAGTGTGCCAAGCATTTTACTGAAATTGCATGAAGAATTGTTAAATCCTTGGCAAATACCATGCAGAACTCAGTAAACAGACATTACTTGTTTTGAAGACAAAATATGTTTGGTGTCACTTAATTCATATTCAGGTATCTTGAAATAGAATGATACTGGCACAGGCCTAAAGTGTGTATCCTGCATCCCTTACTCCAATTCACTCCAAATACAATATGATTGTATAATTTCTTTTATTTCAGCCTTTACCAGATTAGTTGCATTAGGCAGATACAGTATTAAAGATGATCATATTTATCATACATTGTCTGGGTCAATCACTTAAGGGGAAAAAACAAGTGGCTGCAGTTGAAGTTTCAGGCAGAAACAAATTTATAGAAAGTTCAGTGATCCCAGGGGCAGAAATCGTAGCACCTGAGCAAGAGAAAAGCAGGAAAGTAACAATTTCATGTACACATATATACACAGTTACAAGGAAAACCAATTCTGTTTCTTTTCTTTACCCAAGCACTTAAGACAATGGTGAAATACTAGAGGTTAGACCTGTTCAAAGGGTGAAGTTAATGACAGAGGCAGATCTGGTTTTAACACTGTTCTATATGTTTTTGGAAAAGAAAATTTAAATCCTTGAGGACAAGAAGGAGAAGCAATTTCTGAGGTGTTGAGCTCTGCTCAAAAAGCCTTTTCTCTTGGCTTTCCCTCATGGCCATGCTTCATGTGACTTCCCTGTTTCTACAGGTGTCTTTCCCTCCTTCCATTCCTGCATGTTCCCAGCAGCAGCAGCTCCCCCAAGGGGCCTCGATGACCCCCCCACCCCAGCTTACAGCCCTTCAGGCTGCCACACATGCCCCTGGTACATCACTGACATCCTTCTGGAGTTGCCTGTGACCTGTGGATTTGACAGTTGTCTATTTGTTTTTCTTAAGAAGGGCTCAGGAAACCAACTGACCCAGCTTAATTAGTTTATCGATTAGTACTATAAAGTCCATAACCAATTAGTGAGAGTAAAGTTATTAATGTCCAATTCTGCAACAGTCTCCTGCCAGGGTGCAGCTGCACGGCAGAACAAAGCAAACACAACACACAGCTTGACATACCCCTGTGTGTACCCCACTTGTTCTCCACACCACACGAGAAAAAATACTATTCTGTGCACTTCTCTCCCCTTTTTCCCTAACATGGGGAGAAGAATACAGCTTTCTGATTTTATTCTGTCTTGCTACTATTACAAAAGTAATAATGGACCCAGCCACTGGTAGAGAGATTTCAGCACTTTAACATTAAAAAATGACTGCTGTAGGATGGAGTGTAGCCTAAATGCAAAACATTTTGAGAATATAAAACAGCGTAACAAGACTTTGGGTAACAGGGCAATAGATCCTATTCAATATCTTTCTCAGTGAGATTTAGTTATATCCATCATAAAAATAGGTTTGCTATACTGTGAAATTCATAATTATGTGCTGATGCTTTAGTGGGAAATTAAGCGTGGTATTTTAGAATTAGTAGTTGAAGGTAAAGGAGTAATTACAGAACACAACCAGGATGCAGCGATCAGCCTTTGTGCTCTGATAGCAAGCAGGTTGTTCTTTACCTATATGCAGAGAAGCAAACTCTATGCTGTAAATGTGATATTGTTTATTAATATATGTTTTAACCTGTTGTGTTTGGGCTATTAGGCCCATCTTCATAAGCAAAATTTTTATTCCTCTAATATGACTGCAATAGCTGGAAGTATCAAATGCTGTATAATTAAACAGCTATGTTAAACAGGTAGAACCAACATGGCTACATCTAACAAAACCCAACAGGAGCATTGAAATATTTGGGACCAACAATGACTGATTCTGGTCCGGACCTGTAAGGTACATCTTTAAATATTGTCCTCAATTTATAATGGTAGAGAGATTTCCTGTTCAGTTTCCAGGAGCCAGCTTATTCCTTGTCCCTGCTACAGTTCTGCTCGCAAGACTTTTTTGAGCATTATATTTTATAAGGGTTACACCATGATGTATAATTTAAAGAAATACAATCTTTTTTTCTATTCCAACTTTGTAATTTTATTAGGATTTGATTATGGATGTTTTGATAGTAACACCATTTTTCATGACATACCTCATTGCTCTTCAGAGGTAAGCAAAGCTACTGTGTCATTATATTAACAAGGACTTTACCTAGACAAAAAAGAAGATGGGGTATTGTGTTTGAAATGTCTTCAACAACTTTCTTTGAGCTGAAGACAGATACATTGAAATCCCAGAATCACAGAATCGTAGTGGTTGGAAGGGACCTCAGAGATTATCGAGTCCAACCACAAAAAAAAACCCAAAAAAACCACACACACACCACCCACCACCTAAACACACAACAACAACCAAACCAAAACCATCACCCACCCACACAGCACCCCACCACAAACCAATAATCTTGGGCACTAGAGCATGCCCTGAAGAACCATGTCTACACGTTTCTTAAATACCTCCAGGGATGGTGACTCCACCACCTCCCTGGGCAGCCCATTCC
>BJBW01011357.1:0-78976 GCA_004320125.1 Scolopax mira | reverse complement strand
ATAGACCTGATGGAATGGGTCCAGAGGAGGGCCACAAAATTCAGGGGGTTGGAGCCCCTCTGCTCCGAGGACAGGCTGAGGGAGCTGGGGGGTTGTTCAGCCTGGAGAAGAGGAGGCTCCGGGGAGATCTAATAGCAGCCTTCCAGTACCTGAGGGGGGCCTACAGGAAAGCTGTGGAGAGTCTGTTCACAAAGGCCGGAAACGACAGAACAAGGGCTAACAGGTATAAACTGTAGAAGAGCAGATTTAGATTAGACATTAGGAACAAGTTGTTTCCAATGAGGGTGGTGGAGCACTGGAAGGGGTTGCCCAGGGAGGTGGTTGAGGCCCCTTCCCTGGAGATATTCAGGGTGAGGCTTGAGGAGGCCCTGGGCAACCTGGTCTAGTTGGAGGTGTCCCTATGACTGCAGGGGGGTCAGACTAGATGACCTTTAAAGGTCCCTTCTGGCCCAGATGATTCTATGATTCTATGCTATGATTAGAATAAAATGTCCTTTTTTTTTTTTTTTCTAGCAGTAGAGCAAGGGAACAAGCACATTTTCTCCAAGAGTTCCTGTGTATAAATGGAACAATTTCACATAGATGTTGCTTGCACTTATGGTCCAAATGTACTTTTATTATTCTGGGGAAAAAACACAACACCCAAACATCCAGGACCAGAAAAGTCTTAAACCTGTTCTCATGTGAAAAAAAAAAAAAAATATATCAATGCACACACACATATATACACAAGTATATATAAGGACTAGAAAACCCTTTTTAAGAATTCCTTATTATAGACCTTGGATTATCTGTAGAGCTAACCTAAGATTGGTTCCAAGTTTAACATCCAAGTTAGTGGCTTGGATTTTTCCAGGTTTCTGTTGTTACAACCTAGTGCTCTAACACAGCAAAATTATGGACTGTCGATGTGAATTTGACATTTAAATTCCTTCTGTGCCATTGATCCTCATTGTAAATATCTTAAATATTTTTATTAAAAAGATTATTAAGTAAAATGGACCAAGGATTGGAAAAGAGCTGTTAATGAGTAAATGAATGTAACTTACCCCAAACACACTTCAGATATGTCCACCATTGATATTTGTCCTTGGTAATTTACTTATGATTATTGGATCATTACTGACTTCCTGCACAGCAATGGCCTATTTGTTAATGTCTCGGATCCTAATATAGCTCTTGAATTCACACCATTATAACTTTTATTCTTTAAATAGAGTTAAGTGCAAGTTCACTACTTTGTTATGAATAAATGCTTGTTCTTATCTAGAATTTGAAGAAAAATATTAGATCAATTTAATAAAAGAAGAAATTTTATCATTATAGAAACAATCCTATCTGTTAAAAATTTACTAAATAGAACCAGAAAGAAAATTAAACAGTTTGTCCAATAAGAATGCACAGGAATGGATTCTTTCAGGAATCCATAGAGATCTCTCCAAGGCTTCGGTATACAAAAAAACCCCACCAACACAAACCCTACTGCAGCTGCTATTCCTACCTAAATGTTGTTTTGCAACTCTGACCTTCTCAGTAGAGAAGTCAATAATGGACTTCTTCAAGATGGTGGTCCCTGGGGTTCTGGTTTCATGCACATTGACAAAGAGCTGGTACAAGGACAAAACACTTTCCATGGCCAAGAGAATTATTATTTTAAAAATGTATTGTGTATAGACATGTGCAATAATTAATAGCTGTTAATCACTGTTAGTGGGTTCAAAACATCTAGTTCAGTGACAAACACAGAAACCTAATTTGCATGTACTGACCCTCACCTTGTTTTTTCAGATGGTTAAGAGAATGTGCTGTCATAACCACCACACAGGTCAGTTTGTTTCTAAGCCTATTTCATAAATACTGTCTCAAGTACTTTCAGAGAATATCTTACTTGGTCAATTTTGGCCTCAAATGAGAATTGAGTAGTTTTGTCTCAAATCCATTCTTCCTGTACGTTTTGTATATACCTTCTCTTTGACTTCCAAAAATTTAGTTGTTTTTTGTGAAATAAACCCCCATGTAACATAGGGACTACTGAAATCTATCATGACAACTGTAAGATAAGATTAAGATCTTCACCTGGCATGAGTATTTTGAACCTTTCCATGTGAAAGATGAGGACAGGCATAATTCTGACTGCTCTGATATAAATTAGGAGTACCTACTCTGAAGTTAGCACAGTTATACTAGTCTAAAAAGGATGTGGGACGATCAGGCTACAGATAAATGACTGATGTTAAATTATGTATGTGTATGCATAGATAACAAGATATTTTTGGTTTCAGAACTATCTTTGCTACTAGTAGAATTTCTCTCAAAAAAGAAGATAGGTGTAGAACATAAAATGTTTGTTCCTAGACTTCTTGCCACAAGTAGTCTTTACAGAACCACAGAATCACCTAGGTTGGAAGGGACCTTTCAAGATCATCTAGCCCAACCAGTGTGTGTGTGGGGAAAAACCCAAACACAAAAAACCCAACACACTCCACAAATGAACAAAAAACCACAAACAACAACCCACACAAACCCCACACCACACCCCAAACAACACCAACCCAACACTAATCCATATCCCCAAGCACCATGTCAACTGGTCTGTTGAGTACTTCCAGGGATGGTGCCTCAACCACCTCCCTGGGCAGCCCATTCCAGTGCATGACAGCCCTTCTAGTAAGGAAATATTTCCTAAGATCTAACCTGAACCTCCCCTGGTGCAACATCAAGCCATTACCCCTTGTCCTATCATCTGTGACTTGGGAGAAGAGACTGACCCCTGCCTCTCTACACCCTCCTTTCAGGTAGTTGTAGAGTGTCTTTTTTGTCTCCTCTCTCATTTTGACTTCAGTACTTAGGCAAGTATAATGAGATTAAAAATCTAACCTGAGACCACCTGAATGAAAAATTTGCCAGAGCTGTTACCAGAATTAATTCAGTCTAGAATTAAGTTTTGAAACACTGTTAATTGGTGTATATCTCAGATCAGTTGTACTATGCAAATTTACTGAAATTGAAGATCTGAATCCGAGAGATTACTTTAAAATATAAACTAATCAAAAAAGGTGTGAATATTGCACCTCAATAATTCAGAAGATTCTCTAGGAATAATTGTACCGTAACAAGTTAATAGTGTTGGGTTGGGTTAGCATTGTAAGAAAAAAAACCACTGTGTTTAGGTACTTCACCAAGATTTTGAATGGTTCTGCTAAGGCTGAAGAAAAGTAGTTGTGTGTGGGACTTGGTAATTTTGCACAAAACTAAAGTGAACTTTATTGACTTAATACAGTTATATGTTGTGTGTAGGCAACTCTCTGCACATTTTTTTTATTTATTTTAAAATACACAAAATTTGTACAGACATAATCTAGAAGTGAATTGATATAAATAGTAACAATGAGATTTGGGGTGTGTGGAGTTGTGATAAAAGTGGACATTATTTGGAGCCAACTATGCCACTACCTGTTGTCAGTGAAATGGAATTATGATTGCTACTTGTTCATTTGGCTGCTGAGACATCTGGTAAACGAATGTTTGTTTGGATTAATATGCCCTGTATGGAAAAATCAGCAGGATGGAAATGGAGTGAATCAAGGTAAATTAGATTTCACAGATATTCAGAGGTTCCTAAAAGGTATTAGCAATGTAGAATATCTCTGTAATCTACATTCAGAAACACTTTAGTGATCAAAAGGGAAACAAAACCAAATCAACCAAACAAAAAGCCACCACCACAGCGAGTTGTTTTGGCAGAACATGCAAGTTACAGGATCCCACTGAGCTCTGCAATATCTCTACCTGGTCTCTTGGGGGGGGGGGGGGGGGGGGGGGGTGGGGGGGGGGGGGGGGGGGGGGCGGGTGTCAGTTTAGAAAATAGGATTTTGTTAATTGCATAGTACCTACAGAGGGATTTTGCTATTCTTATTACTGAGTTTTATTCCCATTGACAAGACCAGTAATACTTTGTAAGGAAGCCACCAGGAGTACCCCAGTAATGCAGAAACATGGTAAAGGGAACTCAGTTGAGGCTTGCCCAGAGGAGAGGAGGAGGAAGGCACTGCCAGCGGGTGGCTGAGGATGTAGGGACACCTGCAGCCCCCTGCAATGCCCCCCACTCTCTCCCATGCTGCAGGGTAGGCACTCCTGCATCCCACAGTTTTATTCCCTCCTATGAGGAAAGAAGCAGGAGGAAAAGTGTTGTTTACTATATCTGGGCCTTGAAAGCTCGAGAAACACATTTCACACAGTGTTACGCATGAAGAAAACTTCACTCCCTTCTGATGCATGAGGCCAAGCTATTTAAGTACCACTGTTATGTAAATATTTACATTTGTAAAAAAAAAAAAAATACTTTCTCGTAATAATTATATCTACTCAATGCATACCATCTTCGCTTAATAGCAAACATTAAAACAAGATACTTACAAAGAGAAACCCTTGTCATTTGGCAAAGAAAACTGCAATAATCCTCTGCTACTTGCTCCCCCCTCCATTTTAATTGTTAATATCTTTTCAGCATGCGGGAGAAGTAATCTCCTACCACGCTAAAGCAGTCAGCCTAATTGAAAAGAAATACAAGTCATCTAGTGCACAGCTGAAAAATTCAGCTAAAATGCAATCTGTCATTATCTTTCCAATGCCAATTTTAAATAGATATTAAAGTAAATGGGGGAAACATCTTCTCATTTCTCTTGCGGTATCATTTCGTTTTTACAGAAATCCCTAATCCTCAAATGAAGATTCTGCCTGATACCCAACAAAACACTCAAGGCTCAGCCTCAAGTGTCTTGGAAACCAGATCCAAAAATAGAGGAATAATTTCCCTATCATGAATTAATCTCATTTGAAAATTCTTTTAAAAATACAGTTTATGCAATGCAAATCCTTACTCCCAGAATAACCTGTATTTGTGGTTGTTATGCCACAGTCAAGAGATAAATTACTGCTCAGTGAGCTGTTTCAGCATGGCAACGTGAACTGCAGCTAGGATTAAGGAAACTGATGAAGCATAACACACCATGAAAGAAATGAAAACATTTTATAGGACACATGGGTATTATTGACAGGTTTCTACTTTTTAGATACAATGAACTCTTTCAGCAGGAGATAGTATTTGAAAAGTATCCTGCATTAGAAAATTATATGCCACATTTAAAAGTATTCACACTTTTAGTCCCCAAATTATTATGCGCTATATAACACATTTCAATTTAATTGGAGAAATGTTGTATTGTGATGCTCAACACTTGTTTAATGGAGATAATATTTTGGCTTGGTAGGGAGAGTTGGATTCATTTGAAGCTGAGACATCCTCAGATTTGTAATTACCAATGCATGCTTCTGAGTAGGTAAAGTATATTGAAAATATGTCAGATGAGACCTTATAGAAAATCCATCAAGTCCTTAACAGGTCAAGCCCCCAAAAAATCTTACTAAAGCTATTACCATCAAAGTTATTTGGTTCTGGTTTCAGAAAGACAACTTTCTTCAGAATTCTCCACTAACTGAGATCCTTACAACTGCAGGAACTTCAGGATCTGCACCATATTGCATGTGCTCAGCAAGTGTAAGGAAATGGCCGGTTAAAAAGATACCCCTACATGAAGCCTGTCAAAATGAAAAAGAGTTTTTAGCATTCTACTGTAAAACACGATGGCTAATTATTTTTCCTTCAGCAGTCTTGCTTTCTCGTTCTTTCCCTGAAGTAGTAAAAGATTCAGCTAGATTGAACAAAGACTATGCTCTCAGGAGCAATCATCTCTTGGTAGAAAATGATGTGACATTTCTGCAGCTATTCTTTCTGGTGTTCACAAATTGGAAAATGTTGTATTTAGTGTGACTGAGATAGTGCCTCTGTTGTAACCATAGAGGTAGTGGCAGAGAAAAGGAAAACAAGAAATAGAGTTAGGAAGAATCCCTTCTGAAGGAGTATTTTCTACTTAATCCATTCATTTGACTCAATAGCAATTAGTATTTTAGAGGGATCCATTTCAGTAATTTGGAAGGAGGTAACATAAGTGTCTCTTTTATCTGTGTCCACATAGCCCTGAATTCGTGGGTGACAGAAGTGTTAGAGCAAGATGTCTTTGAACAGTGCTCCTATAAGCTGTGTTTTTGGTCAATCCGCATCCTACAGGAACTTGCACATAACCATAGTTAGTAACAAAGCTTATTGTGTCACTGGTGAGACCCCCCCGCTAGCTTAAATGGCCTGTCTAGACTGGAGTTTACTGGGTGGAGAGCTTTCCACAGTTATGTTTTGACTAGCAGTTCTGCAATTTTACTGTTGGGAAAAGCCTGAGCAGTCAAGATGTAGAACCAAGTCAGTCCTGCTCTAGTCGGTGGTACACCAGCTGTCATAATGCCAATTTACGTAGATTTTCAGAGAGCGACTGCAGGGCCACAACCTTCAGTGTTTGCTGGTGTGCAGGGGAATCACAGGTGTAGGTTTGTACCTCTCCTCTCTGCTATGCTTGATGGCAGTGGGGAGTGCCTCCAAAATCCCACAACTATGAACGAGGATCAGGAGGAAGAGCCTGTCAATAGATGCCATCATCCTTGTTCACCTCCCTGAGCAATTGATACTTAGGTGGGACAGTATCTTATCTTATCTTCTCCCTCTGCTCGTACCTGCATCAATATTGACATCTGAAATCCTACCACCTAACTGCAGATTGAAAAGCAGTTCTTGGTCCACATTTGAAGAACAGAAAGCTTTCTTCATTAGTAGCCAAATTTTATAAATGTAAGACATAAAGCTTAATAGATATTTCAAGGGAAATAAACACGCTTCTTGTTTGGCTGTTATACTAGTTTTGATGTTATTATTTAAGTCAAAGATGAAAATATGATAAATTTATGGTGGGACACACAGGGAAGTATGAAGATGGAGATAGGGGAATCTGGATGAAAACTGATTGGAATACGAACTGTGTGATGTTAGATAAACTGCGTTATTCTTTACTGCAGACAAAAATCTAGAAAATACGATTTTTCTGCTTTCTGTATTTCATTTGGAATCTGGGGAGAAGGGACAAAACAATGACAATAATAATAATAAAAGTAATATTAATAATAATCTCTTGTGGAGGCAGAAGAAAAGTAGGGAATTTAGGTGATATATGTAGTGAGACTGCATGTGGAATGCAGATTAGTATGAATTAGGGGAAGGAAAATGTTTGTGCAAAACACCACCTGTCTGAATACAGATTTCATAATCAACACAAGAAGACTTTGAAAACAGAGAACGATACTTTTATGTTCTACAAAATGTCATTGTTTTCAGAAGTTATACTGTACTGTATGCATCATATTAGGCACTACCTATTCCTATTCTGCTTGTTCTACACCACAGACGTAAAAAAAATAAAATATTAGGAGGCTTTAAATGCCATTTCTATGTATATAAAATAGGAAAAGGGCTAATAGGCTAACATGAAATTTTCAAATCAGAATGTGGATTCTAAATATTAATTCTGTTATATTCTGCTAGTGGCTAATGGTGGCCAGCCAGGTTCTGGCAAAGAGAAATCATATAAGCAGAATGGAATATACTAGAACTCTGATTAAATATTTACAGGCTATACTTACCACAGAATTTTCTTATATATAAAATATCAGTTACCATTCTGCAGAGGATTAAGTGTTACAGGACTACTTAAAATTCCAATAGGATGTTTGCTTTTTTTTCCCCCCTTGTGTCTAAGGGGGGAATGTTATGTGTAGCCTGAAAGAATGACAAATATTTTGTCTTCTCCATCCACCTCTCCTAAATACATTCTACATTTTTTTCCAGTTGAACTCAGTATCGTAGTTTTTGTGTTTAATGACTGAAACTCTAATTCAGATCCATGCTGAGGCTGAGCATAGTAATAAATACAAACTGGTTCTACTTGATGCCCATTTTGGGGAGGGTGGAGGAGTGGGTTAAAATAAAAATGATGCAAAAGAGAAAAAAAAATCTACATTTACAAAAATAATTGATAAAATCTATTTTATGTTTCTTGTAAATGCCAAATATCCTTAGCTAAAGCTATCTGCCACAGAAACTGCCCCCAAAGTCCTCATCACCAACCACAGGACAAGTCCCAGCTGGAACCATTTATTGCCTTAGTCAAGTGCTCCACTACTTTGTTCTAAATATGTCAACTTTGATTCATCCTCAGCCTTAGTTGCTGTCAAACACTGTTAAATGGAACTGGAATCAGCATTGCACCTAGGCTTCCACTAAGCCAAAACCGTAATCACTTCTGTAGAAATGTTAGTATTCTGTGGCACTAGAGAGTCACTTCGATAAGGAACATGGCGTTTCTGTGAGGGTATCTTGTATGAAAAGGGAAGTCTGCTCTCATCTTTAACAACAGCTAGAGGGAAGAAGTTCATGACATGGTTGCCAAAGCTTTCAGAACCAAGCTCTGTCCCTCAGAAATGCTGACCTTCTTATTTATTTGCATGATTTATACCATCAGGGCATATTCAGGAGTACATTATCAGACCTGAGTTAGGACTATCCCCATCAACTAAAGCATTAGTGTTGTTTAGCTTAACGCTTGATTGGAGTTTGCTGTTGTGAGACTAAATTAAAAAATTGAATCATTCTGAGAGGTGAACGATAAAGCACAAAATATTTTAAAGTGGATAAGGGAAAAATAGATTTAATCTATAGGCTACAAAGGCAGTTAATGTGCTATTCTGAGTATATGTCTTTATCTACATCTGCTCATGTTGTGCAATTATTTTAGGTAGCACTTACATAGGTTTCAGATGGCGTTGCAAAGGAAAGCAGCATTTGAAAGAAGTATACTCTTGGATGTCATGTGAGATGAGGAAGGAATCACAAGCGCTACCAATAATTGCAGACGTTGTAATTTATGGTGAAAACTAGAAAGACGAGTTGGACAATTGGATATTCACATGATTGCTGAGCACATTGTGACTGATTTTGAGAAGTATTGTCTCTGCTATTTAGCAGGTGTCTTGAAAATGTGTCAATGGACCACATGGCCTCCAAATGATGCATTTCTTTATAAATTTATGCAGCTGCGTCCTATAGTTTTCTTTACTGTGAAATGTAGGGTGAGTGAGATGAACTCAGCAGGCGTCTTTAGTGGTACAAAAAGGTGCCTTCTCAGTAATTTGTCTTAAATGTGTCATATTTATTAAAAGCATTCAGTAAACCTACATAAACCTATTATTTCCTTCTTGTAATCTGCTGTGCTTTGGATGGTAAGGTCACCTTCATTTAATGACCGTAGGTTTTCTTGCAGTTGGCAAGTTAACTCTTGCCCATTTCTCCTATGAAACTCCAGCACCCTGCCTTTTTGAAAAAGTCAGAGTTCTTGGAGGAGAAAAGAGAGATTACTGAAGAATACTACAAATACAGTAACTGGAGATTCCCACACCTCTCTCCCCCCTCTTCTCCCCGCCATGTGATTTCTCAGAATATACTACACAACACAGGAAATCTTTTAGCTGTGTGTGGGAGTTTGTGGCTAGCTAGGGTTTGAAGAAGAGGAATTGCCAGATTACAGCCTGCCACCAATTCATGCTCTCTTCACAGAATTGTTGGTTTGGTTTTTTTACTGCCTTGAATTTTGTGTATTTATCTGTGCATAGGGATAAAACACCAGTGAATAAGAATTCCTCACTCAGTTACTCTAGCAACAATGTTTTGAATCTTTTCTGCTCTGGTCTACATTGTGTCCCGAGGGCAAAACACAGGAAGAGTTAAACCTTGTTTATTTTTCAACGTGCCACAATATTTACTTTTGTGTTTACAGTATTCGGTGCATCTGGTTCCAGCAAAGCTAAGAAAGATTTCACCTTAAATCATTGACATAACAGAAGCCGAAAACTTGTAATGCCTTTTTCCCCCACAGTATTTTAAGGAGAAATAATGTGAAGGCCATATTGTGTCAATAGTTAAATCTGCTAAAAATCATTGTGAATGGGATTCTTTTTTGAATTTAATTTCACAATTTCCAGATAGTAATAGTTTAACTCTTTTTATGTTACATGCATTCAATTTTATAACAAACTAAATAGAATCCTGAAATTTCTTAGCCACACATTAGACCAGAAACATCAATGCTATTATATTTCATTAATGAAGAAAGCACTGTGCATAGCTAATGGATTTTATTAAGGCTATATAACAGCAGGAGCAGTTGGTAGACCAAGGAAAGATTTTCAGCAAGCACTCTGTGGAGCTAAAAGTCACTGAAAGATAAAATAATAAACTTGTTTGACACACTGAAGAGCCTGTGTAACTTTGGTAGTTGTAGGGTGAAAACACTGTGCTTGATAACTCTGGAGCTAGGAGGATCCTGAATTAACAGCATTTGACATGGCTGGGACATCTCATCAAAGGGAAAGAAAGAACCCTGACAAGAGAAATAGTCAAGAGGACTCCTGGTAGGAAAGCTGCTGCTATGCAGAAAACTGTATTAGATAAAGATATCTGAGAAACTTGTCCCTCCTGGGATGCAGCAGCAGATCTAATAATTGATGGAATATTATTATGTTGCTAAAGATGCTTTTGGTGCAGTGTGAATAGTACAAAGTGTACATTAACAAAGTAACATTTTATTAGCTTACCTTAGATTTTTCTTAAGAAATTAGTTTTGAGCCTCTTGTGGTCTCTAGGCAGTCATTGGTGTACTGGTAATTAATGTACATCACAGATAGGGTCATGCTTCTGAAGTTTCTAGCAACCTTTAACAGTGTTTCAAAAAACTTCTTTCACTGGATATTTTCTTCAGTAGTGAAATGATGAGGCTCGGAGCCCAGGAAAGCAGAATGTTGTCCACATTAATTGAAAACTCTAGCTACTTTGTAGTAGCCATTTTGGCAGTTGATTCCTAAGGTGGTTGCTACTTACCCATTGATGATCTTTAAGAAATTATATATTTACCAGAAGAATGCTTCTTTTTAAGAAGCTCAAACACAAACCCAGATGACTGCGTTAATTTAGCTCTTGCAAATATAATAGCATTGTAAAGTGCTTATTTGCATAGACCTAATCTTCCAAACAAACTAAACATTGTACTACCTCTTCCTGAAGTTCAGTGCTAAAGTATAAAGATAACTTTGAACACAACCTTGACTCTCCTGATAGTAAGGAAAACCAAACCTTTTTGTCTGGTGAAAAGGCCAAGTGTAGCATACAGCATGCCTATGTTTAGAAGAGGTTGTCAGGTCATCCAGAAACAAATGTGAGATGAGCACACTAAGAAGAGGACTCTGTCCCTGGTGCAGAATTACTTCTGCAAGGCCACCTGGTCCAGAACTGCTTAAAAAAAAACCCCAGAAGATACCACCTCTTAGCTAGAGGGCAGGCTGTAAAGTACTAGCTGATGTGTAGGGGAACAGGTGTAGAATAAGTAGAGAAATAAAACATAGTAAAAAGAACACATACTTGCAAGACAAGTTGTCCTTCTGCTGAATGTTAGTGACCCAAAACCTGCTTTTTCCATCTGGCTGGACTTAGTTTGAACTTTAGATGTGATCAGATGATCTGAACATCACGTCATCTTTTGTTCCAGGTCTTTAAAGATCACTGACCACAGAGGAAAAAAGTTACTTTTCTGCTTACAAAGACAGCTATGTTACAATATTTAAAACCTTTATTCTTTTTTTCCTGTACAAAGCTAGAGGTTTGCACACAAAATTCATCTGAGAGAGAATTATGCTGCTGCCAACTTGTGGTATCTCAAACAGTGCCTACAATCCAATGCTAAAATATTCACAAAGAAACAATTAAGTCTATCTTGTTCTATTAGTTCTGTGTTTTACATGCAAATGTAAATCGTGAGGAGGAATTAACCATCTATTCAAGACACGGGACATTCTAAACTTTGTTGGAGGTTGTATAGACCATAAGAGTCCAGGCCTACTACCTATCTAACAAAGGCTTGTACCTTCTTGAATTAATTATCATTTGAACATGTTTATAAATAGCTTGAACTCTAAAATTAAGTTTTGAAGAATTCACTTTACTATTGGTCAGTTGTTTTGTAGCTCTGAGGTGCAATAAATCTGGTACTGGCATTGTAGCAAGAAACTGGAAGTTGGATTAGTCCTGCAAAGCCCCAGAGCTCAGTCCTGCTTGGCCTGCTTTGGCTGCTGTTGGTCTTGCCTGGAGATGTGTTTTAGCTTGTTTCTCTAACAAGCAGTCAAATATTGTTTAGTTTTAGCTTAACTCTCTGCAACTGCATGGTGCAGTGTTATGGAAATGTTGTTGCATTTCTGTAAGTACCAGGTAGTAATAACAATCTGTTATTCTGTGTAGTGTGAACTATCTCTGACCCCAAAATAATAATATGGAGGGGAAGAGAACAGTCAAAAGATGCTAGCAAAGGCCTTGAATGCACAGCCTGGGGATGACAGCAGAGACTATAAACAGTGCTGTAAACAAATTGCCAGTATTGCCAAGGAAAGTGGTCTTGGAAATCAGATAAAACCGGTTTTAGGGCAAAACAAAAGGAACAGCAAATATCTAGAAAATACAATGTGTACCGTCTATACTATAGCATATGAGGATATAATGTGGAGTTGTAGACTAATGAAAAACAAGGTATAGCATGTGTTTAAAAATCAGAACCATGACTAACACATGACTATGTGTTTAAAAACTATCAGAATGTCATGCAGGCTTTAGAGTAAGAGGAAATCCAGCACTGGCATCATACTCCTCGTGGTGAAGAGGGTAGGATGCTGACCTCTGATCCCAGCTCCTCCACCTTTTCCTCTTATGAGCAGTTCTCACTGCTGACTTCAGTCCAGAGGAACAGGGGAAGGGGGAGCACAATACCAGTAATACAAGGTAGATACTCAAGGTCTGTAGATAAAAATTTTAAATGTCCTATTAATGAGGCTTTTTCTGTAATAATGCAATTTAGTCAATAAGCTTTAGTATTGTTGTAACTGGGGTAGTAAGTCTTTGATTAGACATGTAAGAGTTCAGAATAGCAATGAATTCTTGGTTAGAAATATATTTCTTTAGCCCACAAAAACCACACCGATTCCACTGTTAATTTGCCTCACTTAGAAGTCTGCATTTTACCAGCTGACTTTATTTGTCTAGATTAAGTTCTACCTACCAAATTTCCTGAATTTTTCGTGATTTCTGGCATATGAATTTTTGTCTGAGAGACTGTACATCCCTCTTTTATCAAATTAATATTCCACAGGCAAGTTATTTAGAGATCAAGTCAGTTTTTAACTTCCTCTTTGAACAGATGGAATAAATAGACTTTGATTTGCCAGAGGTTTTTAATAACAAAATGTGACTTCTAATCTTATTCTCATGTTTCTTTACTTTTTCAATTTTACAAAATCTTTTGAAATCAGATGTTGCAGACCCAGACAGATTATGTCAGTACTGGTTATTCCATTGACAGGCAAAACGTTTTTGTTATTCCTACCTAGTATCCACTGTGTATGCGGTGCTTTACTTGCTCTTTGTGCCACAATCTGACACTAGAAATTCATGTCTGGCTGATGGCTTCATTAGCTGTCCTAAAAGCAGCCCTATCTGCAAGAGACCAAATAAAACATGAAAAACTTTCTAAACATAACGTGCTATAAACCGCTTGGAACTCTTTGGCTCTGCTGGCAATAAGATCTCTCCTTTTTTTTTTTTTTTTTTCCCCTTAGTATTTTTCTAAATTCTTTGTTTCTAATACATTTTTGGTTTTGTATGCTTTCCCTTTTAATGCCAGTTTTACTTAAGAATGTAGGGATTTTGTTTTACTTATGTTAGCCTGATTTCTTTCATTCAGCAGAATTTTAAGATGGGGGCCAAAAGTTCATGTAAATATCATGGCTATGTTTTCCTGCTTACCTTATTTCTCTCGTGATTTATCTGATAACTATTACCTCTGTGTGAGGATGTCCTCAGTCATAAGATTTTTCCCTTAGCAGATGAAACTTATAGTTTTTGCATATAAATGCAAAATTATGAACTACACTGATGGCATTTGAGCAAGTGGGCTTTGAAGTTGTGATATCCATTTGTTTCTATTGCCAGGATGAGATCTGACGTAGCCCAGCGTGCTGGATCACTTGCTTTAAGAAGTTGTCGCCTACTGCTGTTAACAATTGTTTTAGAAATTCTCAGAATATTTTTATTATTGGAAGAGTGATGCCTCTGTCATGAGTAGGTCACACTGAAATCACTCCTGATAATAAAGCTCTTTTTTCCTGTAACAAATAATGGTTACCTGGTGGTAAGTGTTGCTAATAGAAGTGTGGTAATAGCTTTTCAGCATTGAAATGCTGCTCAGTAAGATGCATTCTTTCCTATTTGTCAGAGAGCTCTCAACTTTCCTTTCTGAGTCCCCCTTAACATCATTCAGTGGATGACTCTTGGTTTTGCCCTGGTGGAGGCATCAGTCACTGGGAGCAAGGAGCATGAAAGGAGAGGGGCTGTCCTTCAGGCACTTGAGAGACAAAAAGCAATTTGGCGAGATCCATGCAGTAAAGGAGACTTAAAAAGGCCGGTGCATAATGCATGATGCACAAAGGGCATGTGCTTGCGAGATGCCTTTATTATGAGCTTGAATGCTACCCGGGAGGAGGCAGGGAAGTTGAGCCTGCTAAATAACCTGTGCTTTTGTTCATCCAAGATCAGGAGCAAATCACCACAGAGGGTTTGTGATCACCTGCTCGCTTGCAAGTTGTTAGCCTGTATTGAAAAATAATTTGCCTCTCTCTATTCTGTTTTCTTAAAGCTACCTTTTAAAAACTTTCACTATTGAGAGATGTGTTTTGTTTAATAAAAGTAAACTCGATAAATAGAACTTATATGCATTATAAACAGGGATTGTGCATTATCAGCTCATGCTGTGCTGTTGCTGTGACTCACCTTTGTAGGAGCTATTCCTTAAGCTAATCTATTTGCCTGTTTTTATATAGGGTTTTCCTTTAAGAATTACCAGAAGAGAGGGGGGAAAAAAGACTAAAAGCTACTTTGATGTCTCAGCAGTAATATAAGCATGAGGCACTGCACTGTTTTTCAGTATCTGAAAAAAGCATGTTAGGGGCATATTTACTTAAGAGAAACTCTGTTAACCACTGCATTTGTCTTTAGCACAAAAAAAAGTTTTACATAGAAAGCAAAATGTAGACGCTTTATAGGCAAAATAAAAGAATGGAGCTATAACTCCATGCATGAAGCTGTAAAATTCAGAATTCCTTCAGGAAAAAGAATCCTGTGAAATATAAGAATCTTACAAGCAGCTAAATCCCTCCTGCTTAGGCAGAAGAAAGTTTAAGAACCTTAAAATATTTGTGCTTGCATTTGCATATTTTAAAAAAAAAAAAAGCATGGGAAAATCACATCTGTACACTGCTATGGTGATTGCTATGGGGTCTTTCCCCAGTCACCTGAGATACTTATTGCAAATTTGGAACACCCAATATTCATTAATACCTTGTATCTTTCACTTTACCATAGCTATGAAATTACATGTACATAGTATTTATAAATAAAATAAGTAATTTCACTTCAGCTTCAGGCATGTAACCCAGTGACCCACAGCACAGAAGCAAACAGGAAAAGATTACACACTTGTTTTTTCTGAGGTTGGGCTTGTCAACATCATTACTCACAGGACACTGCTTAGGGAAGGAGCACGGGTAATATTATTGTCTGTACACTCAAAGTCTGTTAATAAGGATTAATGTGAGGCTTAGTCATAGAACTTTAAATATTTACAATGCACTTATTTACACAGTATCACTTTGAGGTTAAATACCTAGTTAAATACTTATGCCTACTCTTACTGTCTTTTTACCAGTCTTTTTTAACAATTAGCAAATAAATAAAAAAGAATAATGAATACAAATTTACATAAATACATACTCATAATACAGTGAATTTTTTGGTATCCTTTAGTATCTGCGTTATAAGAAATGTTTATAATAAGGATACTGAGCAAAGTATTGGCTGATGTCATCTAATCCTTTGAAAATGAATTTTTCAATTATGAACTATATATGTTGATACAGACAAACTTTTTTCAGTATGTGCCTATATCCTGTTACAAACACATCTAGCTGAGAGGGACCTCCAGAAGTCAGTCTTTCTTCCTCAAAGAAGGATCAACTGTTTTAGTGCTATTTTTTACAGAAGTTTGATGAATGTGATTGCTCACTATCCTAACCATTTAAAAAGTGACTGAAGATAAGCAAACAAGGTGACCCATTATTTTCTTTCCATATCTGGTACAAGCATGGAGAAAGATTACTTCCTCTCCTTTTAGTAAGGCAACTCACACACCTGACCTGCATCATTTCCTTGGCTACTCCTTTCTTTCCCACCTCTCTCTAGAGGAATCCCTTTTTGTTTCAGAAGTGTTTTGCTGGTCTCCCTTTTGACATCCCTGATGCTCCTGTGTGCTTTCCCTAGGTGTTTGCCCTAGTGGTCTGTACCCTTGCCCTGAAGCGAAGTACTGGATGCCAGGCATTCCTGTTCCTGGTGAGGTCTTGCCAGCACTTAGCCTAGCAGGACCATTGCTTCACGTTCAGGATGGATATCTATTTATACATCCCACGGTGACATCTGCCTGTCTCACAAAAGCATGACCTTGCCAATTCCACTCAAGCATGTAATACCTCATCAGCTCCAGGCCCTTTCCTGAAGGAGTGCTGCCTGCTCAGTTGTTCCCTGCTCAGTACATCTGCTTCTGATCCTTCCTAGGCGTAGCAATTGCACCTCTCCCTCCTGAATCACTCCCACAACCTTTCTCTGCTTTGGTGAGATGGCTTTGATTGCTAGTCCCAACTTCCAACATAGTCCTTCCTGTCTTAGTGTTTTCTCTAATCTTACACAGAAGCCTACCCTCTCTTCTTTCATTAATTAAAGATTGAATAGAGCTGTATGAAAGACAGGGCCCTGTGGGGAGTCATTTGATATTTGCTTCCATTTTGACAGAGAACAGTTGGCAAGTCTTCTGGGAGGTACTAACCAACCACTATTGCACCCAGTTTATAGCAATTTAATCTAGACCATGTTTCCCTACCTTAAAAGATTGTAATGTGAAATACTGTCATGTTTTAAAGACAAGATACATGATACCTATTGCTTCTCCCTAACCACATAGCTGGATACCCTGTTGCTGAAGGAAACGAGCCATTTTTAACATGATTTGCTCCTTACAAATCTCTGTTGGCTCATCTGGCTTTTACCTCCCAACTATCAAATAATTTATAACCTCTTCATTTCACTAAACAGGTCTCCTCATCCCTTTTAAGACTCCAATTAATTATATATTTGTAAGGGACTTGGCAGTCCAGCCTATTTTTATTATATCTGACAATGATTTTTCCTTAATGTGATTATGGCACATAGTTTAAGCCTCATGGCTCCTACAGGAGGTAGATGCATCTTTTATGTTTAAGTTCAGATGGTTGTTAGAGTTCAGTTTATTGTTAAAGTATCTTTCATTAATATCCAGGCCTAAAATTAATTTTTTTATAGAGTAACTAGTCTGAAACATATCAAGCCTGAACACTTGAAGATAGTAGTTTGCCGTAGGAGAAGAGAAGAGTGCAGGAAAAATGTTGGTGTTGTGTCTGTGCAATGCTACGCTGTGAACAGGCATTTTTTGAATAGGCATGCTAGGAATAATTCCGGATCAAGAATAATTACAAGTTGAGATTAGTTTTTGTTTTACTAGCTAAGGGGCTCATAATTTTATCATCTCTTGAGGACTGAAACTTCAGATATGAGTCCAGTTTCTCATTTGCATATGATATTACATTTCTCTCTTTTGGCCTACTAGTGGAATACATTTAATTTGTATGTCATCTCCAAAAACCACTCCGTGTTTTAGGTAAACAGGGCAGAAAATGAAATCCCCTGTCAGTGGAGAGCTGCTGAAGCAGGAGAGAAGAAAGATTTCACCTCTCCTATGCAATGCTGTTTTCCAATCCTGCAGCAGACACCTAAAAATACTTCCTTAAGAACTCATATTTTAATAGAATAAATGCCTAGTTTCTTATACTTTCCCTGGGCGTTTCTCTGCCATGTGAAACTGAAAACTGAGGTCAGTCGGTGCTTTAAAGGTTAGAAATGGCTTAACGTGACACATCAGCTGTGCAGGCTGGGAGAGACACAGGAAGCCGAATAATCTCATCTGTGATTTCGTTGTGAAATGCCCAGCGGCAAGAAGCATGGCCCACGCAGCATATGGAAAGGAGCTCCATTCACAAATATTGTTTGCTGCAATAGCTGGAAAACAGGCATTTGGTGGGAAGACAGACTAGGCAGCCAAGTACTGGTTACACATCAGACCAGCAGCATCTTGTGAACATCACTTTTGGAAACGCTATTGTACGTAGTGATGTGATGCAATAGTAATCTAAATATCTGAGCCTTGAAACTCAAAGATAAAATTGTGGAAGAGATGGGCAGCATCAGCATTCAGATATAAGTATGGAGAAAGGGCAGGTGGTAGAAAGAAGGGTTTCCATGGCAAAAATTTTGAAAGAGAAGCAGTACTTCTCTGTGTTGTGACAAAGTATCAGCATCTCTCTTTAAAGTGAATATTCACTTGAAAAAAGATACTTTAAGGCCTACAAATTATCTTGTGGGTATAAACCCCTAAAGTGACAAGCTTAGAGTATAGGCAGAAGTATCCATTAAGGACAAAGGGAAACACTGTAATTGTCACTGTCTATCAGGAACTAAAATTTGACTGCTCCAGTTTTATTTTATGAGCTTTTTAATTCTATCTTAAATATATACATTTATATAATACTTAAATGATGTCATTTCAATCTGCAGTGATGATTCACATCTGGGATGATTTTAAGATATTCAAAAGGAATGAATCAAGCTTCAGTTGAACTAAGCTAATTCTAGCTAAATTCTTTCTCCAAGTTTTTCTTATTGACTTCAAGCATTCAAATAACTGACCATTAAGAAACACTAAGCTGTTTCTTAACTAGAGACTGGAATTAGTGAATATCTTTAAATTCTTGAAGTAGTAAATAGAACTGAACTGGATGGATCAAGTAAGAGTTAGAGGAGAACTATAACAACCACACTTCTTAACTTGACAAACAATGCCGTCAGTTTACATCCTGTTTGCTGAATACTATGTTTTTGAGCAAGCAGTCTCTTTGCTGAGGAGGATAGGTAGTTTCCTAGATGTGATTAGTTGACGCTTTGGAGGAGCCAACAAAACACTGATATTTAAAGATGGGCATCCTATCTAAAGGTTCCCTTGCCCTTAAACTCTGCCCTTAAGATAAGCTCGTGTGCCAAATATGCAGCTGTGTCGTTTATCTGAATAACACAGATAGTCTTATAGACGAAGCCTTTTGTTGTGATCTTTATAAATGGTATCATATAAGCAGCTTAAGGTTTCTTTTGCTTATGTAAGTCACCATATTGTAGAGAGGATTATAACTCTGACTTCGTGTCACTATTGCTGTATAGCAAGGCTTTTGTACAGAATCAGTGAAAATAAAACCATATTAAGTTGTTAACTCAGTAAACAGATATGTATTGGAAACTACATAACAAGCCTTCTGTTATGACAAAAGTGGTTACAGTAATTACAGCAGAACCCAGTTAATTTAATTAGCAGTAAGTTTCAGGTTATGCAATTTGTCCTGAGGTATTATTTTTAAAACACAAAGTACTCATTCTGCAAGCCCTATTTTCAAACAGTCTGGAACAACTTCTTGCACTTTAAACTATAGTTGCATCATGTTTTCCTACCAAAAATTCCTGTTCCTTGTCAAAGCAGCAGGGCTCTCCTGTGCAGACCCAGGTGAGTGACCACCCCTGACTCTTGATCTGTTCTTCTAATAGGGGTCCTGCATAAGAAATAGATATCCAGGAGGTTGGGTTATTTTTTTTATTTGCTTTGTATTGAAAGAGCTAAGATTCCCTTCCTCATGGAAAGTTAGATGGGCACTAGATTTCCTCCCTTATAAGGGAGCCTGCTTTTGACTGAAGGAGAAGACAGGCGGAATAGGTGCCAGGATCACTGCTTTCTCAGGGGAAGTCTATCTTGCTTGAAAGCCATCACTTGCACCATGGGTCGCTGTCTCTGACCACTCTTTAATTTCTGTTAAAGAACCAAAGCTGTTGTGCCTTCCCTCCTGTGAGAAGGGTCTCTCTTTCCCTCAGAAACCTTGCCCTCCAAGGAGAGGGGAGATAGAACATTCCCTGTGGAGGTCTGCCTGCATGGAGTGCTACTATGCTGCTGAAAAGCTTCACTTTCCTTGTTGTGGCAGCATCCCCTGTCTGCTCTGAGACTTTCATTTGGTTCATTTGCCAGGTTCTTCATAACTTCAATCCACCTTTCTTTTCAAGTCTTCATGTTCCCTTGAACTCTTTTAATAAAGCCCTAGACAGCCATCCATCCAGAGTCCCTGTGTCCAGGTCTACCTCTGTGCTCTCCTTCACGCCTGCTACTCCTTCTCGAGCTCTGTTCATTCTTGTTATTTATAGCCTGACTTCCAAGAGATTATAAATCTTACTTCTGGAAATTTATAAATCATACGGTCCTATTGTAAGGAAAAATGAAATAGTGGTTTTTGCAGCTTTCTAGACTTATGATTTCCTCACTCAGCCACAGGATCTCTACTGGCTAGTTATTTTTCATATTTGTAATCTGCTTTGAAAAATTGGTTTTGTCTTACATTGTTTATCAGTCAACTGAACTGTTCACATAAAAGGACCTGTTGCTTCAGTCTGAGCTACTTTTAGAGCTACAAACAGGCAGAAAGGCTGTACCTATCATTATTTCCACTTCAAACTTTTTTTCTTTCATTGTAATTTGTTTGCAATTAATATGTTTGGTGTCAGTAACAATGCAAAGAGAAAAAAGCCATTAATATTCTCTGTAACTCAAAGCCTTCATATTTTGTTTTATGAATTATAGCACAAGAAGTAAGATGGTAGTACAGAGTAAAACAGTGTTCTGGAAATGTTGCTTGTATGGCAAATGGAAAAAATCTCTTTCTAATGAGGAATCGAATAGATTAAAGTGATTGTCAAGTGTTCAATAAGATGCATGGGATGGTTTTGGTGAGGGTTTTCTGGTGCTTTTTTAATGAAATAACAATCATAGATTTTTATTTTTCTATTTTTTTTTCTGGTAGACAGTTTTAGTAGGTCTCTGATTGCTTCTAGGAATAAACATATCTTGTGAGTTCATATGTAAGTAGCAACTTTACAGTCAATTTAGAGTAAAGATTTAGTAAACAATCAAAATATATTTCTTCCTATGAAAATAATACCTTGAGCTAATTAGTTTTGCATACAAAAGGAACTCAGAATAATTTCTAGTGAACCAGCAAATGTTCTAGGTGCAAATGTTGCAGCTGAAGTTGAACTTGGCTGGGAAAAATGTCTGTCTTCATTTGGGTGAGTGATGTTACCTATAGCAACACTGAACCAAATTCTTAAAATCAGTCTTAGGTGTGTGTGTGAGAGAGGAGAGAGAAAGGGAGAGAGAGGAACTCAAGAGTGAGAAATTCTGCTTTTCTGGGTTTTACTTGTTAACAAGGTTTGTAACGTGTTTCTCGTCTATCAGAGGATCTGCTTTTTTGGGAAACATTTTCTTTTCCTGTTCTTCCAGGAAGAAAACTATTAATCAGCTTTCCTGGCGCTTCCAGTAATTAGCAACTTGAGGAATCATGAAAAAGTAGCTTTGTCTGCCACAGCAGAGCACTTTATGAGAAAGTAATGTTTCAAGTCATGTTCAATGGCAAGTAATGTTGGAGTGCTGTTTGAGTTACTTGCTCAGTGCAAAAGGTGTAAACAAACAAACACACACACACAAAGCACCTCTATTCTCTCTGGTGGCACCCTAAACTCAAGTTCAATCCATCTTAAGTGGAAGTCCAGCATGCCTCTCTACTTAAAAAATATCATCTCTGGGGACTATTGCATAGCGTAGGGAAGAACCTGAGCATGCGTGAAAATTTGGGGTTAACCTAAAAGATGCTGATTCATCCATGCTCAAGCCCCAGAATGTCCACTGTGGTCAGAGAAGGATTATTTGGTAAAAGTGTAAAGGAGCAGCGGGGTGATGCTCAGTGGACGTGGCATCATGCCTTTCCTCTCACCTGGTGGGGTCTTACTTTATATGGGACATCAAGAAATACTGACAGCTTTTTTTTTCTTTCTGTTATTGTTAAGAGTACCGACAGCTACACTTTCCTCTGTGTTTTTGTTACTTTATTATTATCTTTTTTCTGCCTTTACAAAGTGAAGGAGAACTCTAATTCTTGTGAAACACATTTCTGAAAGGAGGAGAGACAGTAATCTTATTCCCTACCAAACTGATGGTGAAATGTAACAACAAATCATGCTGTTCTGGGAGGCAATATTGTCAAGAGAGTAATTTTACTTTCTGATACTTTAAAAGCACTTTTTAAAGCTCTTTCTACTGATGTACTTATAAAAGGAAAACAAATATGAGAAAACCCACTTTCAAACAGCGGTCAGAGACAGACCTGCAAATAAACCAGCTCCAAAACCAGTCTTCAGTACTTCAGTTTACAGTTATGTTGGTGTCCCTCTGGTATATAGCCTCTGTGTGTGTGTGTGTTTTTATGTAAGCGTGTATGTGTGTGTAGGCAGGGCTTGTAAATAATGTAGTGAGACAGACATAACACAGTATCTGTACTCATAATATGTAGGAATGGAAAATTATTAATGGAAATAATATCCAGAATATCCAGAAATTCTGCCTGATGTTGCAAACAAATTACTTGCGCAGTAACAAAAAATATTTCTCAGAGTTTTTTTATAAAACATCCTTGTCATGTTTTCAACTTGTGCTAATTTAAGTAATTTTCAATTTATTAATTTTTAAATTAATTTTAGTGTTACAAAAAATTCTCTAATACGCATGGGCCTAAGTTTTTGTGAGGATATATTTCCACTTTCATTTGCAGGTTTTCATATGTGAGCATTTGTAAAGATCTGATATTCTTAACCTTGATACTATATGTTTTTCCTATTTTAATAGCCATTTCATATCATAGACAGTAGCTCACCTTGTTCAATTTTCTAAATTTATTCAGATTGTCACTGCTTTAGCGATCCTTCCTAAGTGGAAATTAAAGACATACAACCATTTAAAAACATTTAAAAAATACTTTAAAAGCATTTAAAAACACTGTTGGAAGAAGTTAGTACAAGAAAATTGAGAGCTGGGTGAGACAGCCTTTCCAAGTCACTGTTCTGATTTCCCATTTTCACATACAACAGATTTAAATATTGTTTTGTGCTCCAAACCCAAATGTTGCTCCTCCTTCTCTTTTCTGTTGTCTTTTTAAACTCCTCAGTAAATATCTTAACAAGTATCTGTTTTAATTTGGCTCCCTATACATACAAATAGACTTTAGACTACTTGAATACTTCAAGTTACTGGTTTTAAATATTTTACAGTAATTAGCCGTCTCTCTCCATCCAACAACAGCAGAGTAAATTGTATGATGTGTTGATAGGGCACACTTTATTTTTTTCTGGTACATGGTTGTTTTTTTTTTTTTGTTATATGTTCCGCAAATGTAATTTGTGGTATTTAAGTGAGCAGATGGAAAAAATGTGTTGCACAGGAAGGCTCTAATCGATTTGGGAGAATGGCAAACATAGTAATAACAACTGTTACATTGCTGCTTGCTTTCTTCAAAAAAATTAAAACAAGGACACCTGCCAAGCAAACCCCACTGCCCCCCAAGCCTCACATAGAGCAAGAACCAATAGAGCCCAGCTGTACATTGCTGTTAGCAGCAGTAGCCAGTGCTCTCATGCCCTGTTTAGCCCTCTAACATCCCTGGTTGATGGCACTGCTAGCACACTGAAGAGTTTTGAGCTCTCTTAGATGGCCAAGGTAGCAGCCCCAAATTAGTGACCAAGAGTTATACGATCTAATAAAAATTTCTGGAAAGATCACAGGTATCTCTGGTTTTCAAAGTTTGAGCTTTAACATTACTTCATTATTATTATTTTCTGTTTCTTGTTTTATTTATTAATTAATTTTTTTATTAACGTTCCCGAGGGAACTTATCACTCCCTGTAAGATTACTCCTTTTGGGGTGTTGTTATGAATCCTGCCTTAGCCAAGCTGTAGTGGAGACACTGCAGCACGCCAAGCAGCTGGCTCCTGCTGTACAGCACCTGCTTTTCCTCATACAATCTCCTCCAAACAGATACACAAATCAGTGGGCTGTCTTTTGAAATGTGTGTATTTCATTTCAAGACTATTTCCATTTCTTTGCTAGCTGACTAGATTTTATCTCTTTTTTTCCTTGGTCATTACGTGGAAAGGTAAAGGTCACAAAGAAATTTTGATATTTTCAGAGTGTTTTGTTCAATGTGTCTTAAATGATAGGAAACTGTCTCTGGTGGGATGAATTGTCCTATGGTGGTGCAAATAGAAGATGACTAGCACTACCAATTCTTAGGTGCCTTAAAGCAAAGAGGTGGATTCTAGTTCATGAACATCTAGACTGGGAGTCTGGTGTGTGTATATGTGAATTTCCCCCCCCCCCCCTTTTTCTTCCCTTTGTTGTCCTTTTTCCCTTCCAACTGACATTCTGTAGGCTTGTTTTCCTGGGATGGAGTGTTTGGTTTATTTTTGAATTTATGTGATTTACCAAGGATGAATTTAGAACTTTGAGCATCATTTGGAATGTAGCATGTCAAACTGAAAACAAATGTTCAGCAGCACTGAAACTTAGAAATAATCCCTTTCTTAATAAGTACTATTAATAATTTTTAAACTCATCTGGAAGATTAAATTCTTGTTCATAGTGCAAATGAAAACAAAGTTGAAATAGGACTTATTCACATTATTCAGCACAGTAGTAGGTAACTATTTGCAGTGAAGTGCAATAGAACTTTAGCTTTTGAAATGCAGAAAATTTAGAGTAAAATTATGGTGACTTAAAGGATGTATTAAGATTATATATGTTGTGCATTGTATAGCATTCTCAGATAAAATATCAGATATAAAAACTATGATGAAACAGTGAGTTCTAGAAAATGAGTATTGGAAACATTTAGAAACATTTCTAATACAGAAGATGATGACTAGACATTGTGGTAATAGATTAGGATTCTGTTAAATCTGCTGAACTATAAATGCTTCTTGTCTACCTAAAAGTTCAAGACTTTGAGGCATGAATCATGTAGTCATCATGTGTTGCCCACTTATCACTGTCAGAGTCTAATTATTTAAAAAATATATATTAAAGAACAAATCATTTTTCATCTTGACTAACTTCATTTCCATTTTCATTATCTATCCAAATGTTTTCTCTCTGAGCTTTAGTGGTTTGTAATGTTTTTGCCAGATGTATCAGGTAGCCAGTTGTCTACCTCATGTCTGGTCATTTTAATAATCTAAAACTTGTTACCCGTTTTCTTAATCCAATTTAATGCTGCCCTCATTGTCTTCAAAGATGTCTGTGGCATTACTTCAGATCTATGTTTCTGATATCAGTTTGATCTTGTGCTTCTTTCTCCTTGACTTTTAACGAATCCTTTCCCACTGGAGTTTTTATACATTTACAGAAACTCACATTAAAATGTTCTCTCACTTTCACGATCATCAAAATTCACGTATCTTCAAAATTCTTTCCCTTCTTTTGTTTATTATGGTTTCTCTTTTTAAAGAGTGTCCTGTGACTCTGTGTTGAATGAATGGTATATAAAATCTGTGCAAATTTGCATAGTTGCTACTAGATGTTCTTCTGGAAGTCTTCTCTCTCTTGAAAGTAGTTTGAGAAATATTTTAGCTTGTCATCATCTTTCCAGTATTAGAAAAAAATAAAATGCACATAAAGAGCAATATGTTTAACTTTCCTGCTGGCGTATATAGCTACCTGACAATGATTTTGGTTCAGAAGGAAAAGGAAATAGGTGACAGAGAAAAATGTAAGAAAACTTATTTAACTATTGTCCAAAGGTCATGTTTTGTAGTGGCTTTAATATGAATGGGAAAATGAGGATACTATGTAAACAAATGTCCACAGGTAGTTCTGGTATATAAGGGTTGATAAAGTTACTAGCCATAAGAGATCTTCTATATTATGACTCACTCTTTTAATTCTTATGGAACTCTTAATTGGGCATTAAGTTCTTTTAGCTGTATCAGAATTTCCCTAGCTCATTGGCTTGGTAAGACATAAGAGGCCAAGTCTGTCCTTTATGTAGCTCCATTGACTTCTGTAAGATTGCAGTGGGGAACAATTACTTTTATTAATATGATATTACTGCTGCATACTGAGGGGATGTATGTGTGTTGACACAGCATTAAATTTTAAAAAGATCAGTTTTATATATAGAAAATGAGGACATATTTGGAGATTATTTCCTCATGGAAATGAATTTTTTCTTTTACTCAAGGTTTAAGTTTTGTTGAGACCAGAAGCCTTTTTTAGCAGGGTGGGTTTGCACGGCAAACAGAAGCAGTTGGACTGAACAGAGTCTCTGTAATCAGCCCTGCCAAAGGAAGAGCACTCCTTCATCTAATCAAACCAAAATCATTGATAAACAGTTTAAATAGTTAATGAAATTTATTTTACAAAATGCAAGCTAGTGGGTTTTCACGTGAACTTCATATGGACAGAGGACTGTCTGTCCCCTATCTGGTTTTTAAACCAGCCAGTTAATGTGCTGAACTTTACTGTGCATTATGAACAAACCTATTTTTTCTCCTGGTGTGGTGGTGTGCTCTCTCCCCCCTTTCCCCTGACTCTTGCTGAAGCCATAACCATCAGTGGGAGTTGTGATGATCAGGTACCTTGGACCTGAAAGCCCACATACATCACAGGCAATCCAAACAGCTTGATAGCCTCAGTTGCAGCGATGATGAGACTTAGTGCAAAGCAAAAGTCAGAATGTAAATGCTTATGTCCAGAACAGTAGCCATGAAGATACTGATTTGGTCCCTAGTAACCTTGTAGGTGTCATAACTCTGTAAATATCTTAAGGTATTCCTTTCACCCGTGTTCCTTTTCCCCACCATGTTCCCTTCACTTCTGTTTGAGTGTATTAAAAAATGCCGCCTCCTTAATACGGACGAGCATCTGAGCATCTTGACACTCAGCTGATGGTTAAGCCTGATACGATTTGTTAAAGTAGATCAGTCTTGCCAAAAGGCTTGATTCAGTCATTAGCCTTTTCCAGAGTTGGTCATCATGCAAAATTTGAAAAGAGACTAAATGCAGATTTTATATTGGGAAAGGAAGGAGAAGATCCCCTTTTCTATTTCAGTGGTTAAAGTAAAGCTTCAGGATTATCTGGTTTACAGAAAGATAGAATTTCTGCATTATACAATCATGATACTCAACTATGAAAGGGCCAGCTAGATTGTAGATGGCTTCGGGTGGAGAATGACAAAGAAAAAATTTTGGAAATGTGGGCACAAACATCAGATTGATTACTGATGCTCAGGCATGAACAATGCTTCTTGAGGGTGCCTAATATCCAGTATTGTGTGCGAGATACTGCCCTCCTGGAAAATGGGACACAGGCTGGAACCCCCTGGGCCATGCAGGGATGTGGGCCATGTTCTGATGTGAAAGCTTCCTCCTCTTTTGGAAGGCTGCAGAAGCCATCCCTGCCCAGGTGTGTCCTGGGGTTGCCTGTGGGGTGTTATGTTTTTTGGGAAGGATGGGAAGCATATTGCAACCACTATATGAGGAGCGCTGAGCTGCTGACTTAGACCTGCTAAGGATAACATCTGTCTGCCTATGTCCAATGGCAGAAGTCAGGGGGTCCAGAAGACCCCAGCTGTGGCTATAGAGTGAAGTAGGTATCAGCAGAGGGTTTCTTCCTGCAACCTGGAAAACTTAGGTACCCACCTCCCTGAAGCTAGTCCTGGTTCTTTTTCCAGTACACTGGGTTTGGGGGAGAAATTTCAGCAAAATATTATGTTCTGTTTCATGTCTAAGGGTGACTCTAAAAGCCGCTCTACTCTTAGAAAAATCATAAGAATGAGTGTCTCTAAAAACAGAAAATAGGGAAAAGTAGATTTTAATATTTGCTTTGCTATCATTGGTATTTTCCTTCAGAAAACCCTCTCCTTGTCCCAATGTATGTTCCTTCTAACAAGAAGGAAGGAGAGAAAACTTTTTCAGAAAGAGAGGTGAAAGTGAAAACAGCTTTCAGAGCAGAAATTCTGATAAACATCTATTCATACAGAAAGATAGACAAAATATAATTTTGCCCAGTTTGCCAAAATGGCTAGAAAAAAAGTTGATTGGAATTTTCGGATGATTCATATTTTTACAATTTCTTTTTTAACCAAAAAAATATATTCGTAGTTTGTATAAAGCTAAATAAAATTATTTCTAATTAATGTATTGAATCAATAAAAGGCTTAGATAACACTTGTTTGTATACAAAGTATTGATAAATTGGTTATGCGCATAATTTGTTTTCCCTGCATCTGCCTGCTAGTGAAATTTTAGTGACAACCTACTTACATTCTTTCTAGTTGTACAAGTAAGATCTCAGATGAACATCACTTATGTAGCAACTGAATAATTATTTGATGATATTTTGCATCTTTGATAACACATGAAGAAAAAAAATCAGCTAATGATGCCGCTGCTGCCAGGGCCAATTATCACTCTGCAAAACCAAAACTTCAATGCTCTGAAGCTTTGTGTATAAGAACTATCACTTTTCATATAGGTACTTATTCTTACTATTACACTTGATAATTCAATTCATGGATTATAGAGAAAGCAGTAGATGATTTTAACAAGCAGTCGTAAATGAGCAGATTAACAGGTAGAAAGAAAGGTATTAAGCTTTTATCTAACATCAACGTTGCATGAGAAAGTACCCATTCTTCTGGGAATAATTAGTTTGTTTCAACCTGTTTAGATTTAAAAGTGGTGTTTGTATTAATTGAGTGTTTAGAATTCTGTTCTTACTTTTTCAGTCCTTATTTTCATTGCTTTACAAGGCAATAGGTATTAAAGATTGATTAAAGACATGTTCCTCTCTATTTTTATTTTTTAAAATTTTTTTTAGTTCTGCTGTAGTAAGGAAAGCATTCGTCTTAAGAAGTCAAGCCAGTTATTTGAACTATACTCTCACAGTTCAAATAAATGGCTATTTGTGCTTCATCCAACAAGCATTTTCAATCTAAGGTTTTTGTCCCTTTCAGCCACCTTTAGGCGCAAATTGGTGACAATATCTGCATATGGCTGCATGACTACCATGAGAAATTTCCATTCCAGTGTTAAATAGCTGCATTGGTGTAGTGTGTAGTCATCACCAGCGCAGAGGCAATGAGGAAGCTACACTGGCCAAATGGGTCTTTATGCTGGCAAGTTGTAGAAGAGCAAAGCTAGTCAAAAATGCTTATCAGTATCAACAGCTGATTCAAGTTTCTTTATTAACTGTGTACTACATAATCTAATCAATAGTAACATGTACAATAGTTTTGATAATAATCACACTTTCACATGATTAGGTCTATTCTTCTGTCTGATAGTTTTCAATAGCCTGTAACTGTGAATATGTATACACATGTATTTTTTGTATATACATATAACATGTATGTCTTCCTCCCATATGTGTTTCACTTATTCTTTCCCTACTGGGTTTTGCTAATGCCTAGTTGATGGGTTTTTTGGCATCAAAAAATGTTTTTTTTGCTAAAGCACACTTGCCATAGATTTGATTGCTAGCTGCGTTTTCTTCAGGTTATCAAAGCAGAGTAGTTACCCCTTCAGAGGGGTATTAAAATCACTGCTAATTAGTTACATAGTCATAGCAATTTCTGCTCTAGTCTGTCTGTCTTTTATTATTATTCTGTATCCTCTGGGTTAAGATTAGCCTGTGAGTAGCTTCAAAGAGTAGCCTTGTAGTAAAAAAAAAAATAAATTATTTTATTTACTTCCTTTCCATGTTTTCAGATTGATATTGAAACCAGAGTAGCTATTCATCTGTGTTCCCCTTCAGATTGAGCACTGCTTTTAGAATTAATGCACAGAAGAAAAAAAACCCCACCTCTTTCCACCTGCATTTCCAGAGAAGACTTAAAAGATGAAAAATATGCAGATTACTTTGAGAAAACTCATTGGTTTAGGAATATCCTTAGAAGCCTGTAGAGTGAATGAAGCCTTCAGTGTTCCATTACACGTCTGTCTGAGGATCTGAAGTTTATTTGTGAATTATTGAAGGTTTGATCTATCTTAGAAAACCAGAAACTTTCAAGCCTGAAATAAAAATCAGATTTGCATTGTTTAAAAATGTGGAGCTAATGGTTTCCTATAGAGGAAACACCTGTTACTAGCAGAGAATTAAAGCAATGTTCCAGATCCCATGAAAGTGAATAAAGAGCTCAAGGCACCACTCAGACAAAATGCCTTCAACAAAATTCAGCAAAGACTATCAATCACACTAGAAAGCCTTGATGAAATGTTTTCATTACTTCTAAACAACAAAAGGTATCTTTCTGGAAAAAAAAATCCTTGGGGATAGTTCAGCTGATTAATTATACAAATAAATTGTCTCTTTAGTAACAAAGTGGTTACAAACAACATTGCAAATATAAACTTTAATGTGCCTCTCAAACTTTGGGGATAGTAGGCATTTTGATACTGGTAGCAAAATTTACATTTCAAAGCATGTTCTTTTTCATTTTTAGTAAATGCCTGCATGTTTAGGAGGTATAAAGTCATTCAAGGGAAATCTGGGAAAAGCTATCATAGAGGGTTTTATTCTTCTACTCCAGCTCCTGTTGATTGGTATCTTGCCTTGAAATTCATCCCATTGATCAACTCTGATGATTTACATAGTTAGACAGCACCCTTGATGAACAGTTTAGCAGATTTCAGCCCTTAATTCCCTGAAATCAACATAAACCTGTATGTGCACTCAATTACTATTGTAAAGGATGTCTCTGCCTAAAGCGAACATGAGGAAAGGTAAAACTTTTATACTGTTAACTGAATAATAGAAAGGGCCAGGGACTAATGAAAATGAGTTCCTTATTTTTTTGCAAAAGTTTTGTCAGTATTGTATCAATCTTTTTTTTTCCTTAAACTTTTAAGATCAAAAGAAACCAGTACGATAATTTTCATGGCTCATGGCATAACTGATAACATATAATTTTATTAGTTGATTTCAAATCAACTTCACAATATCTGGTTGAGCTAAAGGATATTGTTTAATAAGTTATCTGTTCTTTTTTTTTTATAAACTCCATGTTACAGAGAATTGTCTGCTTCAATAGATAAGTTGTTCCAATATCATTATTATTAAATATTTGCACCTGATTTCTTGTCTGAATGTATCTACTGTCAGTAGCTAGACAGTGCAGTGTCACTTTGCACCAGTGTCTGCATCGATTCCTTTATTAAAAATCCATTTTCTTGTATATATTTAGAATCACTTTTTTAATAAGTGAAAGAGATTAGTTTTTCTTGTTTCTCACTGTAAAAAAAAAAAAAAAAATCCTAGACAAACCATGACTTAGTTTTTAAATCCTTTAAAATGTATACCTTACTTTGAAACATGAATACTGGATATTATAATGATGACATCGTTAACATGTCATCAATTTGTCAATGTATGTTCTTATCCAACATTCTCCAACGGTTAATCGGAGCATTGGGGTTTTTTGAGGTGTACAATTTATATATTTTGATATTCTAGAGCAATTATTTCAGATAAAAGATTACTTCATATGACTGATCTTTTAATATGATGTCTTGCAAATAATATAGAGAAACAGAGAAGGAAATCTATATAGGCTAGCAAAATAAATTTCAGTTACATATTTACTCTGATGTTTTTTGATATTATATGAAAAGCAGAAGTTCATAAGTATTACCTGTGTATTTCTTACTGTAATTTTCAATGTACCACTATCTCTGAATTTTGTGGGCTTGAGGACACTTGATTTTGGGATGTTCACAAGATTCTGTGGTGTGCTTATTACCATTAAGTCCAGATGGATGCTTTCAACCTTGAATCTTCTTAAAATGGCTTCTATGTGTGCTCATGTCTAATTACAGAGTAATTTCTCTATGTCTGTGAAGAACAGTCTTACTTATTTCATCAGCAGTTATTTCTGTGTTGAAGCAGAGGCTCCAAAATTCAATCAAGTCCTCTAACATCATAGTTTTAGTTCACCCCTAGTGTGGAGGGATGTGTTCTCCCCAATGGACCTGTCCCAGCTCATGTGCATTTGAGGTTTCAGCCACATCTGTGCACCACATGTATTGTTAGAATGGTCACAGGAATAAAGCAGTCACAAGAAATTCTTACATATTCTGGCTTGTGCTTGTGAAATGATGAAACAAAAATAATAGATGCTCTGAACTATATTTTACTACAACCACATGTATAAAATTTATTAGTAAGTGTGAAACCTTTTGTTTTAATCTTCCAGTGATCAAAAATACCTGAAAAAGGTATTAAAAACCATAAAAATCTGTAAGGTTCCAAAGCTGCAGCAGATTGGTGCCTAGCTGGCCTTTAAAAATTATGATATTGCAAACTGTACAACAGCATAAATGGTTTTCTTCTTTCCAGTTAAGAACTTTCTGTACCTGTCCATCTTATTTCATTCTGGTTTTGTTCCTTTTTAAATGATAGATTCATTCAGATCGAGTGGATAGATAACCATTCAGCTCGATGGATCATGATAAAGATAACCAAAAAAGGATCTTCTTGAAAAAATATGGAAAGTTATGCTGACACTGACAATACTGGACTGAACAGTGCAGTTTAAGAATATTGAAAATTAATGTAGGTAGTTAATAGATCTTTATTGAATATCCATGAATGGTACAAATAATATACATTAATGATATTGAGGATAAATATATGTTTAAGTTCTCTCTGGGAAATAGATTTTTTTTTTTTTTTTTTTTTTTACATGTCACTGAATTATCACAGGTGCTGTCAGGGCCACAGTCTACAGCGCAAGTAACTTTGCAAGTGAGGATTGCATGGCTTAACCTTGAACAGCAAATTGACTAAAATTATTTCAGAAATGCGTAGGAAGACCTCAATATGATGCAAAAGTCACCAGGGTTTTAAATAAAATTATTAATTTTTAAAAAATACACACTTCTGCTACATTCATGAAGGTTATTTATATGTTATTTAAATGACCAAAACTGCTTTTTTCATAACTATTTTCCTAGCAAATATAGTACATTCTCATGAAAATATATTTTCAGTTGTGTAAAATATTTGAGTCTTTAGCAGTACAGGAATGTCTCTAAATCAAAATATAAACCCCATGTATGCTTAAAGTTCAGTCAGGCAAACATAACATATAGACACACACAAACATATCTATATAATCCTGTCTATTTTATTCTGCCAGGCCACTTCTCTACATTCTTTTTATTATTTTTTTGAAAAAATCTATGCAGAAATAATTATTATTATGATATCAATATCTATGATCGATGGTGTGGACCAGTTCTGGTAGTATGAGCTCCACCACATCTGACAAAGTGATTGTTAGATGTCCTCTATACCATGAAAGGCATTGCTGTGCAGGAAGATGGTAAACTCTTGTCCCACCTGCAACTCACAGAAGATGATGCTTACTGTCAAAATGGATGTGGGTGCAGGAGGGGTGCAGGTCTCTGCCCTGGACCCCTCTGCACTGCCATGTCCTACTTGGTGTGATGGGTCTGGTCAGCATGTGGCGCTCAGCTCCAGAATCGCTCCGACTTGCTTGTAAATTGTGTCTACCAAACACAGCTGTATGTCATAAATGTGGGTGGTTTCAGTAACAAAGGCTTGAATTTAGGTTGTGAGTTAGCTGAAAGAATCTCCTGAAATAACAGTGTAGGGCTATATAAACTGTCCTGTTGCTGAATGGGGAGAGCTCGATCACACTCACAAAAATCACAGAGGAGTGTTTTGATGGATGAGACCTAATAGCTGTATGAACACGTAATGCTTATAATCTGTGAAAACTTCACACTTTCCAATATAAAAATTATTTTCCTTATCCTTGATTTTCTAGTCACAAACCCCAAATTCCAGAAAAGATGAAAGTTGGATAAATTCGCTTTCCTTAAACAAAGATACAATGATGAAACAACTGAAAGTGTTAAATATCATTTAACTTTTGATGGTTGATGCTTTGTGGTTTGCAAACCAAAAGAAAATCCTCACGGAATCATTGTTCCCTTGACAAATGAATTCAAAGCAGCTGTTTTCCAGAGGGCAGCCCAAGAGATAAGGTGTGTTACATAGTAGGCGTGTTTTACTGTACACTCTACCTTCTGTTCCCTATTCCTCTGATTTTTATTTTCTTTTAAACAGAGAAAAAAAATCCTGATGGTTAAATCAAACAATCCCCTTTGTTTTAATTTACTTTCTTGGGTTTTTTTCCCTCAAAAAAATGGCTATTTTAAAATCATAAAGAAACCTAGGTCAGCAAATATTTTGTAGAAATGGTAGGAATTCTAGATACTGAGTACTTAAAAATTGTCAGCTGATGACATTGTCTTTCAATAAGAAGAGCTAGGCTTTCTCATCTCTTTATACCAATCCATGTGTATATTTTTCATTTCATTATTTATTTGAAAATTTTATAAATGTTCTTTTATATTTTATTATAATTTTATAACATGATATTATAATTACAACTTGTGAGTTATAGATGTAATTATGTTGCAATTACTGCAATGGAGATAGAGTGGCAGTGCAGAACTGGTTTAGGACAATTCAGTAAATACAACTGTAAACAAAGAAATCGGGAAAAGAGGATCATTTTCTGCCGCAAGTGAAACTGTAGCAATATACTGTCTTTTCAAGCTAAGAAAGGAATTTTTCAGTATTGAACAGTCTGTAGAAACAAACAGAATCTCCAAAAAAGTGATGGGTGATGGTCCCAAAAGCTCATAGATACTGAAACAGATGTTCTTTAAAGTAACAGGCTGCTATACGAGGCGCAAGACTGCGATTCAGGCAATGAATGAACATTCATTTCTTCTGCCAACTCTTATGTGGGGTTGTATTCTTTCTTATTCTTATGTGGGCATGTATTCTTATTCTTCTTTTTGGTCACCTCTACTTTCTAAGAGTCTATTACACATTCTGATACGTTGATAAAAATGTTTGCTGTTTCCATGTCCAAATTAACTTTGAACTCTTCAGTCCTATTATACGAATTGATGATGAAAGGCTAATTCTTAATTTTGGAGAGCTGTATTCTTGACAGCTATGTCCTGTTTGCCAAGGCAGGGATTATTGAGAACTATTCATCCAAACCCCATGCATGAAGGTGCAGACTCAGGCTCGGGGACGATATAATGTACAGGGAACAAAAAAGATTATGTGTGAGCTTCCCACAGAAGGAGCACTGAGGATGTGCTGCGGATGGAGTAACTTGCTCTGCTTTCAGACTGTGTCCACTAAGTAATTAGCTTAATTTCTGTGTTATGCATTTGTATCCTTCTGGTGAATTCTCATTTTGTCTGCACAAACTGTTGGTCACATTCGTGGTTAGCATGCTGAAGATACCTTCACTTTTGAAGTGTCTTATGTACAGCAGTTTAGAAGCCACTGTCCTAATTTGCAGCATGGTAATTCTTTTACAGTAAACAGTTGCAAAACTGCCGGTCCCAAATGTTTGAGTATACTTTTTTCAGCTGAGGAAACTGATTTAATCCCTCCAGCTCTAAGGAAGATTTCTCATACCATATGCCTTTATTTGTCCATGAGGGATTTAAATCCGTCAGCTAATCTGAGGCTGTCATATGGTTGAAACCAGGCTAGGAGGGGCTCTCTCCTGGAATAAAATATGATTACACTGGATATATTAACTTTAATTTTTCCCTGATACACTTTGTAGCTGTGTTGTGTTGAGCTATGAAGTTGTTGAGCATGTTGAGCTACGAGTATGTGCCTGGGAATCATGATTCCCATACCTTGTCATAGTGCAACACCTGGACTTTCCTGTTGCAGAGAATCTGTCCCCAGGTTTCCCCGCCCAAAATTCAGTTCAAGATCACTAATTGCCCTTAATGAGAAATACCAGAGAAACTTCAACTCTTCAGAGTCTGAAGCACAGTTTTTTCATGACATTGTCCACATGGTGAGATGTTTTCTACTTTCATTTGTCAGAAATAACCCACAGATTTTGATGTATTAATCTTCATGTGTTCAGCAGTAACCAGTCTGTTGATTTATAATATCAAGGCAGACTACTGGCCTGCTTTATTTTTTTTTTTCTTTCCCCTGCTATGTTAGACAGCCTGGAATGCCATCTGCTACTGGGATTCTTATCCCTTAAACTAAATGTGTAATTCAAGTATACAATACAGTATTGTGCTTCTGTCTTTTTAAACCGAACAGCTGCTGAGTACAAAAGATATACTCCAACAGTGTTGTTTTAAGTATGTTATCTATTAAATATCAATGAAGCTGCGCATTGTTTAGCACCATTATCAAAGATGAGATTTTTCTCCAAGTAATCACACTCTGGGAAATAAACAATCTGCAGCACATTTGATAGCATCCAAACCAAGGTGTGGAATTTCATTAGGCTGTTGGGTGTATCTAATGTGCTCATTTATCAAAGCTTACAGAACAAAGAGGTCCATTCACTTAAAATGGGACACTTCTGTACTTAAAATAGAAATACTAAGGAAAAATGTGAAGATTCAGGCTGAGAAGGGAAGTGGGAGCTACTGTGATATAAACTCTTGAATAAATTTAATAAGTAATGAGTAAAGAACATCTTCCATGTTCATTTCTTGTATTAATTCTTAAGAGAAATTCTTAGTTGGCTGGAGGATTTATGTAAATCACATCTGGTTTTTTTGTACTTAAATGTTTTAAATAAGAGTAACTTTTGATACCATAGATGTTTGATATAGGTTAAAAATCAAACAAAAAAAATGTAGCTGAATATGTGCTAGTCACTATTAACCTGGGCAGGATTTTAGGAGTATCAGTACAGTAAGAAGCTAATGGAAACATATCAGTATACACTGTGTCAATACAATATGTGGGTATATGCCGTGTCTTGTATCAGGAGTTAGGTTCCAGAAAGAATATCTGGAGAATTTTGTAAGAGAGTTTTAATCATAGAGAGCTGCATATTAATCTTCCGGACAAACAAATCTGACTTTTTAGAAGCTATCCCCCTAGTAAAGAGAAGAATGAGAGGTATCTGTGAGAGGAAGATCCATTAATCAGCATCTACATTTAGTTTACAATTTTTTTTTGTCAGAAAATAAAGCTAGGAGCTGCTCATTTGCAAGAATTAAAAGCTTGAAGGACTACTTGAACATTTTATTATATAAATATCAGATGCAAAATATATAAACTGCCCTTGTGGCCAAGATTAGAAGCAAAAGTGTCTCTTGTGCCACGAGTTCTAATCAACACAATACAGAATCTTGCTTTCTCCATGGCAAAATATGTGATTTTTTATTTTTTTTTTTTAAAAATTAGAATCTGGAAATTAGAGAAATATCTTTCACCCTGTCTTTTACATACATCAGGAGATCTGTAATATTCTCCCGAGATGTTGATTTGTACTCTTTCAGGCTGAAGAAGCTATTGAATGTGTCTTTGGCATGCTGGCAAAGGGGTTCAGCACTCAAGCTACTATTTAAAAACTGGGGCATTGCTACAGCTTCCTCCTTCAGATATATTTTTGAATGTAAGTGGTCTGTGACTTCTATTTCTGATGAAATTCTCTCCTATCTCATAAGAAACCTCAAGAAGGCAGGAATATTTCTCATTTAAGAAAATAAGCACAAGTGTTTTCCTTCATTAACTACATGGAGAAAATTCTCAACATGGATGGAAGCAAATGTTTGCTGCTCAAGAAAAAATCCTTAAGAGACATTGTATAGGTATAGCAACCTAAATGTTTTTTTTGCAGGTATTGAGAACTGGGCTCCTGGAATTAGTTTCCCCAATTCTGGCTAAGCTCCTTGTTAGGGACCTTAATATTATGGAAATCTGGGAGATTACAGTCCAGTTGTTCAAAGGTATGTAGGCATCTGAATACTACTGTTTCAATGAGAGTTAGGTACCTTTAGGAACCTTTAAAGATCTGAGCCTAAATGACTCTCTTCAACACGATACAGAAAGTCGTCTGTACTTCAGGAAATTAAACTGAGTTCTCTTGGGGATGCTGCTGTAACCCCAGGATCATCCCTCTTGTTGTCCCTGTGCAGCTCTGAGATGAACTCCCTCTGATACCTGTGATATTAGTCAGCTCTAGATATATAAGAAGTTATTACTGTTTGTATTACAAAAAAAAAAATAAAATATCCCAAACCAAAGTCATCGTACGTTTCGATGCCAAACGTTGTTTCTCAAATTGAAAAAGCACAGGGTAAAAACTAGTCTGTGCCTGTGAGAGTTTAAGTCATGATTTTCAAGTGCTTTGATGGAGTTAGGCACTTATCTTTGAATTTCAATGAGATTTGAACAGCTAGTAGAAACCCTTAAGTTTCTTCAAAATTCCCATTTCAAAATCTTAATAGCAAAATACAGCAGCTGAGAGTAAAACCTGACAGAGGTTTGGGAGGTAGTACTGGTCAAGACTAAAGTGAAGTTGTTTTTCATAGTCCAGCTGAGACAAATTTATTAAAAGTAATTAGAAATTCAGTTATGGATTGCATTTTGTATGCCTATGAATGCTTGAACGTGCAGCAGCTGTAATTAACCTCTCATTTGCAGTGCTATAGTGTCTCAGTCCCCTACCACAAGAGGTGGTGGGAGCCTTGCTGCTGATTTAAATGACAGGAGGCTCTGAGCCGTAGTCCAGGAATAATTCCCTTGGGAAGAGGAAAACAACTGTCTTAGGAGAGAATCAGGAGGAGTGGTATTAACTGTTTGGTGCTGCCTTGACTTCTGGTTTAGAGTATCCAAATGACAACAGCGTTGCTCCAGAGGTAGGAACAGATAAGAGAAATGGTTTTGCATATACTTGGGGGTTTGGAGTAAAGGTGCTCTCACGAGAGCTGCCCCGTAGAGCTGGACACCAGACCCATTTATAAAGTGAGCTTGTGAGTGGTGAGGCTTCATTCCTGCCCCTAAGCCCTGTTTGCTGTGAGCTCTCAAGAGTGAATTTTGTGTTGATGACAAGCGATCGTTAATGGAAGTTACATTTGTCCTCAATTTTCACCTCGGGCTCTTTGGCTGCATCTGCAGTTTCTTACACACTATGCTGTGCTTCAAGATCCTTATTTCTCTGTTTCTGGGATCTTTAGCAGGTTGCAGCTCCTGCCTTATGGCTCAACCTGGCTTGCACCGATGTGGAAGCTGGGGATAGAAAGCGAGGTCTTGGACTGGTCTAGTCATGGGGCATGCAACTTTAGCTTTGGGAAGTTGGACAAACTGTTGGGTTCCACTTTTTAGTGTATGCTCCTGTTTGCAACGATGCTGTTGAAATGCGGCCGTGCGAGAATGTTTTGCGGGGCTGGAGGGTGGTTTAGGGGGTGAAATGAATCAGGCTGCGCTGCTGAACTGAGGTTGCTCCAGGCAGGGAGGTGGACGGAGATAATCCAGGTCAGGAATTATGTGACTTGCTAGAGAATGTCATTAGAGAAAACCCAGGCATTCTGGGTATAATAAACAACAAAGCCTTAAATCCAGAGGACCCCATTAACACTCAATGTGTCTTTTAAAAGTATTAAGGCCTAACAACACCACAGACTACTTTGTATCTTAGCTGTAAGATGCTCAGGAGTATTAGGCGTAGAGCCAGCATGAGAATTTGCCATGTGCTAAAGATTATCTGACTGTTTGTAGCACTCAACCACTCCTTCCTAGCCTGTTTCCCCATAGATATCTCCCATACTACAGTGGCTAATTTTAAAGAAAATATAAAAATCATGACTGTGAAGGTGTGATACACTCTTGGACTTTGGCTTCTTCTTGAAAGGGATCAAAAAACTAACAATATGTAGTCTGCGTAAGACAAAATAATAGATTATTATTGACTGAAACATCTTAATTCTTGAAGTTTTAACATCTTTTGCTGGAAAACGTACATAATACTTTAAAACTCGAAAATACAAATTTTAGAAGAAAATTAAAATGGAAAACATTTGGTTCCCAGATGATGAAATGAGATATTTTGACATTTATAGAAATTGCTTACACTTATAAAATGATATTCCTGTAAAACTCACTTGATTTGTGTAGCATTTAATTTTCTAGAGACATGAGTAGTCTGTCAGCATGTTCCAGTGAAATGTCAGGGATTCATATTAAAAGTAGTAAATAACATATTTACAAATATAAGCGTCTGAAACAAAGCACAAATAATATAATAATAAATGACACCTAATGGTAGCTTTTTTGACATTATGTAAAGAAAGAGTCGAGTATTGTTTACTGCCCTGTGATTTTACCATTAGGTGAAAAACCAATTTTAAAATCATCACAATAAACTCTTGGAAGGAAGCTAAACTTTTTAATAACTGGTTGCAAATGACACAAGGAGCTAATTCACCATCAGCTAAAATATAGTATTCATCTTCACAATCGTTAAAGTTTGGCAAGTTACAGGGTAGTCATTTAAATATAATGAGTCTTATCTAGGAAAGAAGCCGAGAAGAAAATTATTTTGTATTACAGACTGGAAGAGTATAATAAAAACAGTAATAATCACCTTTTCTTGATAAATGAGATTTCCAGATTTGTAATATGACTACTCTGGATTTTACAACTTAACAATGTAGGGGAGCTGTGATTAGCGACGTGCAAACGTGCCAGGCAAAAGGGGGTAGACCAACTCTGAGCAGGGCCAGGCGTCTGCTGGCCTCTCCAGGTGGGGTTTTCTCACGAGCACCTGAGAAGATAGGGTGCACTCCTCCAGCCTGTGGAAAATCTATATCAAAATTAAGAACTTGACTGCATTTGCAGAAACTCTTGGTTTCTCACTGGAAGTAACTCGTGTCTTCTGTGTGATGCTGGTTACAGTAATGTTTGTGCAGTTCCTTCACGATCGTTCACTTGATAATATTTTGAAGTAATAGTCAAAATAATTTGACATGATGGTGCAAGGCAGCTTTCCAGAGCAGAGAGTGAGAAGCCATCTAACACGTTTAGTGAGAAGATACCACATCACTGAGCCTGACGTACTTGGATGTGCTTTCCCTCATCCAGGGCACAGTTGCTGTGGAGTGTTCCTGGAGGAGTGTTCTGGGTATTGCTGCACCTGTGACTTACAGGGAATTGTGAAGAAAACTAAAAGAATTCTTTGTGAGAGAGGAAAGTGACTATTTTGTTCACATTGCTTTGGAATGGCTACAGTCAATAAACATTAGTAAACCAGAAAGAGGGAAGAAAAGGTACACATCTCACCTTAAATTCCAATATATATACCCAGAAGGGATGGAGGGCTGTAGTGTGTTGGCCTTTTTGCCCCCACCAGTATGCAGTCATATCACAGCTGGGGGGAGAGCATGTCAGGGAGGAAGGGAGGTGGTTTGGCCGAGTGTGTATTATCTTGGCTGTTGTGTGCTGTGCACCTTCCGTGCTCACAGCAGCATCAGGGACAATCTGTGCGTGGCTAAACTTCTGGGGAGTACTGGAAATGCCAAGGTACTAATGTCACCTTTGTCCTCCCCCTCCTCCTAATTCTTTGTGCTGGGAAGAGGCAGGAGACAGTTAGAAATAGGACACATCGTTTCATAGCTGCTTTTCTGACAAAACCCCTGCTAGTGACAAAAAATGTAAGATTTTTTGTTTTGGTTTGGGGTTTTTTTTTTTTGTTTGTTTTTTGTTTTTTTTTGTTTGTTTGTTTGTTTTTTTTTTTTTTTTACTGATGGTAGCTGTTAATGTGTTGGCAACCTTCTGGAAGGGATTACGGAAGCTGCATTCTAGGCACCAGCCCCTAAAATGTACAAGTTCAGATTTTATTTTATTTTATTTTTTAAAAAAAGAAAGCTCTTCTAATCTCTTACTGGTTACAACAATACCAATTCAGAGACTGCTAGGATTATGCATCTTTCAATTTAACTGTGTCAGAATTCAAGGACTACATTTGTTACAACCATGATGTTATATTTAATTAAAGGCATTGCTATCGTGATCCTTAGTACTATGGATTAGTGCTAGTCTCTTGGATAAAATGAAGCACACTAATTGTAAGCTGATTTACTGGTTGTCTTCATGCAACTAGATGGCACCGCTATTTACACCAAATGCGGACAAGTATCCTTTTAATACAGACATGGATTACACACATTAAGCACAAGACAACATAATCCGAAAGCATACTAAAATGTAACAGAAATCCTGACAAAATCTAAACCAGCTGTTATGCAGCTACAAATTACTTCTGCAACCTCTCCTAAGAGTTTTAGTGAAATAAATAGAATGATAAAGAACAAGGGAAAAAAAAAAAAACCCGGACCACAAAACTGTAGAATAATGACAGAGAGTGAGTGACAAAATAACATATTTTAAGCTGTGACAGTGAGGTATTTCTGTATGAGTACTTCTTGCTTAAAAAAAAAAAAAAGTTTAAAACCTCCTAATATTAGTGTAAATACACATATGGTTTGCTGTAACCTAAAGCCTAAAAAGTTTGGAGCCTGTTTGGCTCCAAAACTGTTCTCTGATGAAGCCAAATCATGCAAATACATATCAGGATTCAAGGACTGATATTCAAAGGAAAAAATCTTTCTTTTCTTTTCTCTTTTTAATTTTTTTTTAAATTTTATTTGTCACCTTTGTAATACCGCTGAGTATTCCTGTAAAATCACTCACTGATTTTCCATTTCTTTTGCTGCTTCTAAGAAAACCTGATGTTAAAGGCTAGCCAAATTTAAGACTGCCAGGAAAAAGAATTTTAGGACATGGGAGAGCTGGCACTAATTATAGCATGTTTCCCCTGGGGTTTCATTCATATTCTGAAAAAAATCCCAGGTATCTTATACTAGAGATTTAACAATTAAAAAAGTATTAATTTTACTTTTTCTTTAAAAAAAGGTTTACAAAAGACAGTACAATAGCTATGCTCAAAATGATCAGTATTTATGATCTGATTTTGGCCTTGTTCTAGTTGAAACTTTGCTAATGGAAGAAAGGTTAGTATTTTTTTGCACACAACATGCTACTGTTTTTTTTTTTGTTTTTACAGAAGCAACTCAAAAGTTAATCTGAATCCTGCCTTGTAGTTCTTTATCATTGTTGCTATTTTTCTCACAAAGCTTAACTCATTCGACCCCTGTGAGTTGCTGCTGTCCATCTCTGTTGACAATGCAAGGCAGTGGGATCTTGTGAGATGTTTGAGGATTTTTTTTTTTTTATTTCAACTGTCCGCTCAGGTTTTCTAGTATTTTTTATTTCATCTTTTTGCCTTTTGTTTCTTTTTTGATTCTTTTTCCTTTTATTTTTGTCTCTGGTATACATCTGATGATATCAACTGGTGAAAAATGTCTCTGAGTGATGGTCTGTGGGAGAGTTATTCAGTAATTCTTTAGTTGCCAGTTCCTCAGTCAAGAAGAGTAGGGACAAGAAAGTTTGCGTTCGACACTTGGCAGTGTTTTAATAAACTTAGTAATAACTCTGTCTAGGTAAAAAGACTTACGCTTTCAGAGGTCAAGCTATTGGGTTCAATATGCATAATGAAATCGTTATCAACGAAGAGCAGTCAGGAAGCTGGATCACGAGGGTCAGCATTTCTCAGCCCATGTAAGACATCAGGCTTAAAATTCAAAAAACTTAAAATCAAACAGTCCATGAAATTAAAAGATACATTCAAATTTCTGCTAACAGAGAAGCAAAAAGGGAAGAAAAATAATCAGATACTTTAGCTTTTTTTTTCTTTGAATTGAATGGCTTGTAGTCACAGTACAGATGATGAATATTATTTTTTCAGTTCCATTTTGGCTAGGTGACCACTGGATGTGAAGGCATGTAAAGAACGACTCTGAATTATTTTAATTTTTTTCTTGAGCAATGATGGCACTGAGAGACCACTGAGGTACACTATTATGTGTACCTCAAATGTCTCATGTTTTTTGAAAAAAGTATACCTTTCAGCATACCTCATAGGAAATTGTGAGTTTCAATTAACAAACTCATCAATATCTCAAAAATGTTTTGACATTTTCAGATTGAGTGCTCATAAATAATATCATTATTTATTGTGAATATAACACAATTCCTCTGTTATCTTCAAAACTAATGTTTACAATACTGCTTTAACTGGAATAAAACTAAACGGATGGAAAGTGAAATTAGACTTCTACTTTCCAATATTTCTACCAGTGTTACTGACTGCTTTTATCAATATCTTCCTTGTTTCTCTCCATTTTTATGCACTTTTTTTTCTTACAAAATAGTATATAAGTATTTTCCCCTTGCAGAAAGTGTAACATGGGTGTTCAGATAACAGGACCTTATTACCTCGAGCAAATCTACTTGAAGGGATAGGTGTAAATCTCAAGATAAAGGAAAAAATGGGAAAACACATTTGCTTGTTATATATGAGACTGAAAATGAGAATGTTTCAAAGACTTTGTGGCTAGGTTACTGCCCCTTATCCCTCAGTCAGCATTTCAAGTCAGTCTTGGGCTGACAGAGATCAAGAACAGCTGTGACTGATTTGACCTGAAAAAACCACCTTAAATCGTATGTTTGTTAGACAACTCGATTTGTCTCCTGTAAAAGTTACTGCATTTAGTAGGCTTTATTGTCTCTGCATTTTGTATTCTTTTTCTTCTTTTATTTCTATGCTGAGGAGTGCTGAGTAGAGTAGACATGCATTGTACTTGGTTTAGTGAGAGGTATCACACTCCTGTAATTCATTTAGTTCTATTAAAAGAACAGATTTTGGCCAGCAGAAAAAGAGATATAGTGGGGGTTTTTGTTTTGGAAATACTGTTTGTTTTTTCTCTCTAACAAGCTCTGAAATCCTATATAATTTTTTAGAAGAGTTGTCTGGGTGTTGAATACTACCTTATTAAAAACTAATGTATTAGGGCCTTGAGATACAGCTCTTATGCAACACACATTCAAAAAAATTTAAAATCAGTCATTATGTGAAGAGGACTCGTAAATGGGTTGAGATTAAAAATGTCATCTGTATTTCAGAGTTCTTTGGTACTGTACCCTTAACAGCATCAATGTTTTTCTTTTTTTGTTTTTTTTTTCTTAAAACAAAGCTTTCTCCTCTTTTCCCTCTGGCTTCAGATGAGCAGCTGCAAACCTGTTCCATTTTTATGCCATTGATCTATTTCTCCCTGCTTTATATGCTTCAAGCAGTTAAAAAATTATCAAATCAATCCAAAGAAAACAAAGGTCATAGCATGCATCATCCGAATTAAGGAATACCACAGTTCTAACCTTCTCATGGAAAAAAAAAAAAATATTTTTTTTTCTTTCCTACATTTTCTGGGGATTCTGGCAAATTTTTTATTTAGCTACTTTTAAGAATAAAAGTCTCTTCATTGAGTATAGAGTGACTATGCATAGTGCTTCTCCATGGCTCACAATGGTCTGTGAAGCATGTATAATTTTCCTTTCAACGACTCAGCTATTAGGTCTCCTACTGATTAAGTACTTTAGCCTCTCTACACAAAACTGATCTCTGCTAAGGAAGACTAAGTTATGTTATGATGCAGCGCAGCATTTATGCAAAATTTATAGGAATTAGAGGTACCTATAAAATGGTAATGGGTTCTCAATAATGGGTGTACAATGGGTGCAGCAGCTAGTCAAGGATAAATTAATATGGTTTTAATATTCAGCGAAAGACAAAAAAAAACCCTGCTTAAGAGTTCTACACAATAAATTATAAATGCATAGAAATACACAACATAGTTGAACTTTGGTAGAGATTTTTGAGTAGATATGTATGGGCCACCTGTAGCATTGGATACCCCAAAAGGATATGCAGTTTATAGAATTATTGGTGTTCCTCATCAGATGCTTTGGAGGTGTAGATATTTTTCTGTCCCATGCTTTCTGTGATGCAGAAGCTGAAGTCTTATTATCCCGCACTAAAAGCCTCAGGGAGAGATTCCATTTTGAAACAACCACCTCCTTCTAGTAACTCAATCTCCAACAAGATCCGTACAAAAGATAAATTGTCAGATAATCAGAGATGCTTCTTTTGTGAAATTCCACAAGAACAGTGGGCAAATAATCCACTGGAAGATAAAACACCTATTACCAGCACAAAGTGTAAGTCCCTCTAAGCAAGGTTTTGTCTGTGTGAATGACCGATACCATCTGGAAGCAGAAGATTGACAAGCTAGAAGGCAGTTAAAGATAACAACAGGGCACCTGAGAATCACTGAGGGAATTTATCACTGTCACAGTGTGTGATAAGTAGCACGCTGCAAGTGTTTGGGGTTTTTTATTCTCATACATTTTAAGTCTCTGAACTGGTTTCATGTGCAGCTGAAGCAATGGAGAGAAATGGATATTTTTCTCACAGCACAGTCCTACTGATTTTAAATATATCTAATTAGTGTGATTTGATTTTACATAGCTAAACAAATACTGTTCACATGAACTGCTGTCATTACTATTTTCTAAACCATAGAAAAGAGAGATTATAGTTTAAAATATGCATGGTCTTTGCAGTGAAACTTAATTTCAACACATTCTTGATAACTTCTCATAGGGGCAGTATATTTTGTTTCTAGTTAATCTTAATTTTCACTAAAGTAGCTGTATTATTTGTATTTCTTTTAGGTTAAGATTCATGTTAAACTTTTAACGTTGAGCAAAGAGGCAAAAGAATTAAGAAGCACTGTGACAATCTATTTATGCAAAAATATACAGCAAAATATGAGGCACTGCAGGTGAAATCCACCCATATGCAAAAAACTGATTCATGATCTGTGTGTTCATTTAATCCCACCTCAGTTCTCAAAATAGAGCATGGTGGGAGTTGTGATACATGAAGTGGCAGATTGAAGATATGGCTGTGAACAAATTGTGAACTCCATGTTGCCTGGTGAATTCTGTTTTGTTTCGGGTTGTCTATTCTGTATCCCCCTCTTGAGTTTAAGTGTTGCCTTGATATCATATTATAATTTCTTTTGTAGATTAAATTGTATTCTATTTAGTAGCAGGGACTTGATGCTTAGTGAAAAATATGTCTGAGAATGCAAGATAAAGTACTGAAGAGTCATGAATGTTATGGTACTCTCCCCTGTGGGGCTACTTCTTTTGTATTAGCAGGTTCATTGATCTCAATGGTTTCTTGGTTTGGTGTTGAAGGAACACAGTTAGAAAAAACCAAAATCCCAAAACATGCACTTCAGCTAAAATATGACAGCAACTACTTGTCTTAAAGAAAATCTAATTCTTAAGGAAGGGAATGCTTGCAAAGTTTTTTTTTGATTATTTTTTTAAAAAAAGACAGTGTCTGTAGACCCTGATTGCCACAAGTCTTAGAGCCAAGGCAAGAAAGGGCTGTTGAGAAAAGGCTGTGCTATTCCAAACCTTCCCAATTTCTCTCCTGGAGATCTGTAGCCTTCAGCTCTCAGCAGCAGCAGACACCCTTCCCTCTTTATGTGGAGTGGCTTGTGCAAGTGCTCATTGTAGACAAATACTTAAAAGAATGTAACCGTCATATTTCAGCTTGTGGTAGCTGAAAACAGAGTAAAATTTTAAAAAGCAAGTTTTACAGTTTACCCATACTTGAACCAGTGAAAGGCTTTCCTCTCTCTGAAATTCCCTCTCTCTGATTGTATCATCCAATTTTTCTTTAAAACCTTAAATTTGTGATGCATCTAAATGATAACAACCTGCTTAGAATTATCCATACTGTGATGATTTCAGTATCCCTAGTCTCATTTTCAGGGCGAGCTACCTGCATTGCTTTAATTTAACCTGTTTCTCTCCACCCCTCACCTTGAAAAACCCTCAATTACTAGAAAGTTTCAGACTGAAAGTTTGTCCAGCTAGTTAAAATAAATGCAACGTGATCTAAAAGACAGCCAAGAGAAGCAGTGCCTCTGTGCTAGATTTTCACAGTATGGAAGCTTATATAAGAAAGCATTGGATATATTTTGTGACTCTCCCTTGTCCTAAATAAATTAATATCAACCATAGTCTCTTGAAGTCATATACCATACAAGATCCCATACTGTTAAAGTCTTTTGGTTGGTTTTATATTATATAGAGAGAGCCTGATAATACTTGGTATTTGAAGAATTATGGGATAATTATGTCAGTTTTCTTCTTGACCTTACCTGCCTTGTGGAGCTGCTTTTTAAGTTCGGAAGCAAAGGCCTTAACTAGACAAAAGAAAATGGCACATTATCACTTTCCTGTGAGCTCTGTGTGATTGTCAATTAAGGGAATATATGTGTAATGGCTGCTAGTTGTATCAATTTGTGCAAAATTCCTGAGAAATCAGAGTAGAACACAGGACATTCCCTGCAATGAAATGTAAGAGACAGAACGAGGGAGATGAAAATGAAGGGAGAGATAAAGTCCAGAAAAAACCTAAAGCACCACTCTGGCCACAAAGGAATAGAGCTCAAAAATCCCAACCACTTTCAGCAGAGAGCATGGGCACTGGGACAGAATTATATTAGAAACAGTGGCATTCCTAAAATCTTTTTTTGACTAAAAGTCAAGTTATCTTGATACAAGGTTTTGATTATTTTAATTTAATGCAGTTTGCTGAAAGTAAGAAAAAGAACCCTTCCTAACCTGTATTTTACATCATCTTTCACCTCTGCATCCTGGTCTCTCAGGCATATGTTTTCTTACATGAATTTTAAAAATAATCTTTATTTTTCATGTTTAATAATCTGAAATGATGGAAAAAATCTAACTTGATACTCTTGGCCTAGTGAGAATCATTGCAGCCGATCAGAGGGAATTTAGCAGTCTTCTATTAAAACGTTGGGATGATATTAATTTTCTTCATCATGCGCATCAATGTGATGCAGAGAAAAGTGGCACAACAGTTATAATAAGTAAGTGTTTGCAATTCACAAGCAGTTTCCAAATCTTCCCTGACACATTGGGCAGCAGATTCATCTCCGTAGGAGGTCTAGATCTCCGGCTGTCTCATTTTGGAGTTAACCTGGGCCCCTGCAATTCTGCGAAGATTGTTTGTCATCTGTGGAAAAGGCTGGTGTCACCATCGGGGTGAGCTGTCAGTGTTTGTGATGGCAGAACAAAGCCGATGGCCTGTCTCTCTTAGACATTCAGCTATTGATGTTGTCTGGGGAATTAGAGGTCTTTGGAGAATACAGGGCTTAAATTGTGGGATGCCTTGCTGCTGGGTGCTGTGGAAGCCAGAAAGGTTAGTGATTTCCTTGAGAGAAGTTTATGGAGGAGAAATCCACAAATGGCTGTTTGAAATAGTAGCTTGGACATAATCATCATCTCAGGAACTCCTGGAGAGGGACCTGAAGGTGGAAAGGCCACACAAGCAACCTTATCGCTCTCTACAGCTACCTGAAAGGAGGTTGTAGAGAGGTGGGGTCTCTTCTTCCAAGTAACAGGCAACAGGACAAGAGGAAATGGCCTCAAAGTTGTGCCAGCAGATGTTTAGGGTGAATATTAGGAAAACTTTCTTCATCAAAAGGGTTATCAAACACTGGAACAGACTGCCCAGGGAAGTGGTGGGATCACCATCCCTGGAGGTATTGAAAAGACAAGAAGATGTGTTTTTGGTGGTGTTAGGGTAATGGTTGGACTTGACGATCTTGAAGGTCCCTTCCAACCTAGATGATTGTATGATTCTAAGCTACCTGTGTCGGAGGCTAGCAGCCTCAGCAGGACCAGGGTGCAGAGGAGAGGTGGAGCTCTCTGCCCATCTGCCATGCAGGGTATGGCCCACGCCACGTGCATCAGTGCCATTTGGCATTTTGTGGTACTGGAGCCAGCTGTCTGTCACTGTATGGAAGCTTCTAGCCATGTGGATCTGCACAGAACATGGGAATGAGTTCTTTGTTTCTTAATTCTGTGTCCATATGAATCCTCCCCTTACTGTGGCTAAGGTGGAAAGTTCTCTAGTTTAATGTGGCTTAAAAAAATTCTTATTGCTTAATTGCTTAAATTACACTTTTTGCCCGTTTCTGTGCTTTGGTTCCTTGCCCTGCTTGGTTTGAAGAATACAAATGAGCAAATAGCGGCTCCCCTACCTATCAAGGTTATCAGTGTCTTCCTCAGACAGAGCAAGCTTCCTGGTGTTTTCAAATGCTGTCTTTGTTCCAAACACTATTTGTCCTAAGGAGAAATGTGCTAGATTTATCTGCTATAAGTTCTCTTCTGTTTTTTTTTCTCTCTGTCACAGTGATGATTTTAACATAGAAAAAAAAAAATTACATATAATAGGAATTAGTAGTTCATTTATTCTTTGTGTGCACAGTAAATTCTTTGTTAAGGGTGGTTTGTGTTTACTTGGAAACAGTTTTGGAAGTAGGTACTACTACTCTTTAATAGGAAAACAGGCATGTGAATAATACTGTGCAGAATGAAGAGAATTATATAGTCTTACAGCTGATAAAATAATGAAAAAAATGTGAATAAAAGTCACTGCAAACATTATTGGAAAACAATTATCCGGCCAGTTCTTGAAGCTGCCAAGTGAAACAATGAAATGATAAAGGTAGGATGATGACAGTAATTTATCTCTCTAGCTATCATTTAAATATGAAACCTGTATGCTCACAAGATTCACAAGTCAGGGGCTTCCTCCACTGTATTTCAGGAAAGGCCACCTCCAATTTTTTTTGTGAAATATTTCCATTGCTTTCAATAATCAATAATCACTCAATAAGGTGAGTGTAGAGGATATAATTTATTGGTAACTAGATGCTTTCACATTTTGGAGTATATAATCCACTACAGTATGTATTCTAATAAATCATATGCTACTTGAGTTCAAGAAATGCCCATGTATCACTGCATGGTTTGAAGTGCATACTAAGGGTATGACCTACAAATAGTTTCCCTGTTTCCCCTAAAAATACAATGTGATGACTTTTTATATTAGGTTTGCTTATTTTGACTGACTTAGTAATGTGCAGCTACCTGAAACTTACGCAAGAGTTTCTCTGCATGAGACATCTTGTCATGGTAAATTTTCTCTCTACTGATAAATAATTTGTTCCCTTCTATGATTCTTCTGGATTCACAATCTGCTTTTGTTTATTAGTCAGAAGTTAAATAAACTTGTAATACCGAAAATATATAGCTCCCTGGAAGTGATATAAATCTTAGTTTTTCTTCTTAGTTAAAAAGGGGCAAGTTAAGAGCAATTCCAGTGATGACAGTTGTGACACATTTAAAACTGACGTAATTGAGGGAGGAATTAAGCCTGTAATGTATTTCAGAAACACCAAATGCTCAGAAGTTATGGATGCAGGCATAATAATCACGTATACATGAAATATTGTGGTTAGTGATTAAAACAACTGATGAGGAGTCAAGACTGCTTGACTCTGCTCTTGGCTCTTGCACCAAGTCCTTTCTGTGAACTTGAGCAAGATGTTTATCTCTTTCTGTTCTGTTTATGTATCCATAATAACTTCCACCCACTGCAGGGAAGCTCCTGGGAGGTTTGGATGGGCTGGTGATGGGAGTCTGGCAGGTGAGGCCATCCTCCTCTGTCCCGTGACATGGTGGCGGCCACCTAACTGCAACCCTCAGCCACAGGACATCAGGGTAATGTCTGCCCCTTGGAAATCTCCAAATCCTTATCAGATTTCCAATATATTCTTTTCATGTTGCATGGAGATACCTATGGTGAAATACCATCAAACGCATATATAACATGGGAGAGCACCACCATACTCTGACTCAATCCAGGATGATATGTAGCACGTGACATGTCTTCAGGGTCCCCTAGAAAAGGATGCAGTATGGTCAGCCTGCTTGGATGGTTTTCATTTTATCTAACTACAGTAGCTCTGCCCAGGAAAAGAGGTGTCAGCTTCACCAAGATTCATTAGCTGGAGTAGGCCTGTTTTTGCCAGGCAAGTATTTACAAGCCTGCAGCTGCAGTTGTGGCTGGCTCTGTTTGCATCACCAAAACAGCATAATGAAGCTAAGGAAGTCCATATAGATTACTTTAGCCAAACACATCTTTGTACATTAAGAAATAAATTGAATTGTTCCTTCCACTGAATAAAAGCAGTTTTTCACATAGAAAATACTATTAGGAAGTGTGTGCAGCTAAGAACACTTAAACTTTAGACATAAGAAGGTGGTAAATGGGACCTTCATCACTGTGCTTAGTCCAGGTCGGAGCTGACAAGAGACTTCACAGAGAAGACCACCAAGACAGTGCTCTTGCTGTCATTGTTTCTACTAAAAGCGCCACTGGCAAAGACTGAAGATATGTGTGTTAATGGCAGATGCAACTACGTTGCATCGAAATGAGGCCATGAAAGCAAGAATCCTGAGATGCAGGAGTTTGCAAACATAGAGAATAAGTATCCCCTTTACAGCCAGAGATCTTCACCCTAGACCTCTGATGGGTAGTAGAGGGTTTGGCATGACATTATGTACCAAACACAACCTGTTGGTGAAGGGTTGCAGATACAAGGACTGTTAGCACATTTCAAAAGCACGAGGTTCCTTTGTAACAAAATGAAAATTAATACATTCCTGAGCACAAGGAAGTTTTGCTCTTACATTAAAAAAAAAAAAAAAGAAGAAAAAAAGAACTTTTTTTTAAAAACATTTGATCACTGTAGGATAAAGCAGTGAAATGACCAGGAAGGCAGAAGAGAAGGTCAACATTCAGACTCAGCATGCAGAGAGAGGGGTTTTTTTTTGCCATGGGAACCTGAACCACCATGATTAGCATCGTTTTCCTCTCAGAAATAGTGAAGGTACAATGAACAGGAGCAGCAGGGAAAGAGAAGGCTTAAGAAAATAGCAGTGTCAGTGGTAATGCCTAGATGAAACCAATTCTCTTGATAAACACTATTGACGTTTAAAAAGCAAAATAATAACACCTTGCAAAAAAAGAAATAGAATAGAGATTCCATAAGAATCAATCTTACGGAAATAATAAAAAATAAATATTCAGATATAAGTTGTCCTATAAAATTAAAATTGTTAGGCTTTTTCTGAGCAACCCAGCCCGAGTAACCAAAACAAAACAGAGACACAGCGAAAGGATGTATTGATTAATTTTAACAGTTTGTTTAAATGCCATCTGGATAAAAATTGAAACTGCACACCCAACTCCTAGCCTCTCATATTCAGCTAAACTAAAGATTTTTTTTATTTCCCATTCAATCTTTTGCCTGCAGCAATTTGTCTTTATTCTTATTAAGCAGAATTATTAACTACAAGCTAAGGGAAGTTCATAGGAGACATTTAATAACCATTGATATACACAAATATTTGAAAATCTTGTCTTTTCACCCCAATGATAGACTACTTCCACTCTACATTGAATTTTGCCCTCCACCCCAATTAGTCCAATTCAATCAAAGGGACTTGTCAAGATTCTGTCTCAGGAGAATTTGAGGCCTAAAATTCCTGGATCAGGGCATTAGTCAATATACAAAATCCACAGCTTTTCGGTTTCAGACCTTTTAGATAGATTCAAAACAAATTTGACCTTGGCATTAAGAATTTCTGGGTTACGTTTGGGTTGCTTTACCAGTTTAAAACCTGATATTTTCCCCTTCTCTTTTAGATGTACTCTAAAAGAAATAAAAAGGCCATACTGAAAAATATGGTCATTTTGAATAATTACAATAAACTGAAAGTAGTAGCATGCAACCTTAAAATCCAGTAGCAGCATATGTGCTAGTATGAAATTTGATGGATCAGTTTATGCATTTTGCCAATAGGTGGTGCTACTATTTTTACATTCAATACTAATCTTCTGCAACACACAATGTCTGCTCTGATAATCAGGAACATGGAACAGTTTGCTCTTTTCAATAGTGTTTTAATAGAGTAAAATGACACGTGGATATGTAATAACTTTAATTGTAGCAAGTAAAAGCAGATATAACAGATTGGGAAAACATGATCTATTTCATAGTTAGATATAAAGTTTCAAGAAGTAGTTATGTAGACAGATAAAAAAAAAAAAGAAATATATACCTGTGCATAGTTTTGTTTGTATATATCCCACCTGTGCTTTTGCTGATGATTTTTCAGAGTCATATAAACATGTTTGTTTCAGGGAAAACCTGATACAACACAGATAAAAAACCATTAAAAAAAGACAGTAAAATAAACTCGCATCTGAAGTGAGAATCCATCAGTTTCATTTTAACTATATCCAGCTGCGTACAATACAAAACTGCTAATTTTGCATTATGGGATTTGACATTTCTCTCTGCAGTATTTGAAAAGGAGATATGTGGGTGAGAGCTTTGTAACACAAGACCAGACAGATGCTCATTTTAGTGGTTTTCTAAATATTATTTTCCTACTGAGCCTCCTATTATTCAGCAGATTTGCAGGGTATTTCTGAAATACACAAAATATGTGAATCAGAGGTGGCAGGTGTGACTTGGGGCTTAAGTGGGACCCCTTAAGGTTAAAATCAAATTTTTAGATGGCAATGTTTACACTTGAATGTGTTGCTCCTCTGTGGTGGTTTCCTGTCGCAGGTTCCTCTCAACTTTTGGAGAAGCTTTGCGAGAGGCAGGCACAGCACCGAGCATCTCTCCTGGTGGGGACTGCCCCTCAGGCTCTGGGCTCTGTAATAGTGTCTGCAGCAAACTCAGCTCTGCTCTGTGCTGATTGGCACAGTCATCTGCAGCAAAAACATGGCATGAAGTAGGCAGTCTGCAATTTGCATCTGGTGAAACGTGGATTCTAACAGTGTTTGGTGAAAGTAGATGTGTCTTTGGTGAAAACACATGTATTCTCTGAAGTTCACTTTTCAAACATCTGGCTCGGTGCAGAGTAGCTCTGAGAGTAGAGTTGTAACGTAGAGAGATGGATTGACAGCTCTTGACACCACTGACCTTTCTTTATCTTCAGAATAGGGACAGTGCAGGGAACAGGCAGAATTATTTATTATCGTTTTAGAAATCTATTCTCTATGTATTTACTACCCACCCAAACACCATACCTCAACAGTCATCGGGGGAACTGCTGCTGGGGTAGGAAGGGAATTTATTTTGATTGTTCAGTGAAGCCATCAGGCAAACTTTAGCTGCAAACACCTCTCTGTTTGAGCTGTGCTCTTGGATGGAGGTCTCAAACTCGTTTAGTGTGACTGTAAGGGGAATCAAACAGCTCTTGAGTGATAACGGTTGTCTGCCCAGACTATGCTTTTTACACAATCGTATGCCAGTGAAAGGTGCCATATTAATTCTGAGATTTAAAAAAAAAAAAAAAAAAAAAAAACACTACTTTTTTTTTTAGCATGTCCTTTCTCTTGTGTGCTTATCTGCTTAACCTTTACCATGGCAGAGGTATCAGGCATACTAGACTTAGGAAAAATTCAGAAACGCCAAAAAGAGAGTAAATAGAGGGTAAAGTTGGTACCAATGGGCACATTCTTGCTTTCTCTCTCTGTATATACATACTAACTACACATAGTAAAAATATTAAAATAAACAGTTCTAGCAAATAGTAGTCATAATTGTCTGCACAAAATGTATGGGTTTTTTTTTTTTTAAAAATAAGTAGTCCCTTATATTTGTTTCATCATCATCATATTGGTATAAGAGTAAAGTATGCAGTGGATCAAGTAGTGTAACTGGTTAAGAGACTTCTTATGCTTCTCTGAATTTAGGGCAATGATCGTACCCAGCCACTGAGGAGGAGAGGCAGAAGGAGAAAGGAGGACTTTCCATTCTTTCTTTCTTGGAACAGGATACGAATGAGATTCAATAAAGGTAGGTATTTGGTGTGATAAAGAAGTGGTAGCAAAGTGTGTCCAGCTGAGGATGGGAAGCCAGGAATGTAAAATTAATATTCAGCCTATTTTTCCTCCCTGGCACTATGTTTAAATTATTTTAAATGGCTTTTATCTTTTAAATAATAGCTCCACGCAGAATTACAAAAGCCTTGTCCTACACACTGACACTTATGATATAAGCATTATTAAACAAATTAATTTAAGTTTTATGTCTGTGTCATTATCATTCTTGGATGAAAAGTGGATCAATGAGAAAATATTACTCTAAGTCCAAATGATATTTCCTGAAGGCTAACTAGCATGCACTGAGTTGATTTCAAATGCGGTAAGCGTGAAACATAGACACGTTTACTACAAAACTTAAACACTGTTCAAAAGTCATGCAAAATTTGCCATTCAACTGATTAATTAAAGAATGCAGGGGATAGAGGCTTCCAAGAAAGCATTAATTTGTAAATGTTATTTCAGGAAAGACAAAGCCAATAGTCATATGAATACTCTGTCGCTGTACCTGGTCAAATAAAGTTCATGGAACTACATGGGGGGGATAGATACAAAGCCTGGAAAAGTTGTGCATGGAAAACAGAAGGCAGTTACAAGTTAGAATTAAACAAATGATGCTTTTTCATTATTTCAAGTGCTACTTTTATATAGGGATTTTGTTATCGTATATGTTTTCAGAAAATACTCTTGTTTTGGAACATAATGGTATGACTTGCTGCTTTGTATGGGTGACAAAATTTTATTTTCCATGGTACATTTGTTTTGCTGGATAGCTGGTAATTTAATGTGCCAGTTAGTTTCAGGTGAAGCAGGTGTGAAAATTATCACAGGAATTTGGAGATAATGTTTTGTTAATCCATTTGGCATGACCTGGCTTGAATGGATATATTTTTGCCTTCAGTAAACACTTGTATCAGACATCAGCTTACACAGCTTGGAGTCCAGTTGATTACCAATTTCCAAAGTGCACAGAACTGGTAAATAAACTTCATTTCCCCCGGAAAAAATTTTTCCATCTGATACACTGGCAAGAAACAAGTCTGGAGCTATGTGTTTGCTCGTGTGTGATCCTATAGAAAGCGTGAGTTGGGACCAAGGGACCTCATCCCCCACTCCAGGCAGTGCTCCAAAGTGGGAGGAGAGTCTCCTGCTTTCTCTTCCTTGGGCTCCTGTAGTAATAGGGCTCCAAAATTTGACTCTATGAAACTCAGGGAACACAGCTGTGCTGAAGAGGGGGAAGTTCAGAGAGCAGGCTTGATGTAATTTTGCTTATGCCTATGATAATGGAAAAGAAGAATTTGTGGTGTCTTTCCTGTCATCTGTAGTGCTGAGCAAAAGGCTGAAAGTTATTACTTACTGTCATTCCCCACAGCACCCTTTGAAGGACATAATGTAAATGTCACTGACTCCTTTTAAATCAACACAGCTTCTTGACTTCAGTGAAGTCAAGTTGATTTACGTCAGCTGATAATTCGGCTGTTTCTTAAAAGCAGGAGTTGTGAAATCTTGGTGGACTCAGCCCAGCACTATCGGAAATCAGCACGGCTCTTGCCATTGACTTTATTGGCCAAATGGCCCTGGTGAGTTATTACCAAGTGTTTTGTCTTGCAATGGACTGGACAGCAATCAATAATGCTCCATGACATAGAAAGCTTGCTGTTACAAGAAAGATTTACCATTTTCTACCATCTTACATAACTTGCAGATTTCCAGCTGTGTGGTGACTTTTAACATCTTTTAGATCATCTGCCCACTTGAAAGCAAGACAGGATCACTCATGTTCATATTAGTGATCATTTCAGAAAGCCTGTAGTCCCACACTTCAAATATTAAATTTATTTGAATATAAAGGATAGTATTATATAGGCATAAATGTATATCTGTTAGGTAAACGTTCCTGTTATCTACTCAACAGAATTTCATAATTACCAGAGGAGAATGATATCATATATTTTTTCATTATTATAATTCAAATAGTATATTGTTGCCTTAATGTCCTAAGATGACTTTATTTTTGTTCTTTGCATTTTAATAGGGTGAAAATATAAAGTAAAATAACTTCTTAAAATCTTAAAGCCCTCTGAATCTTAACTTTATCTGTCTTCTATAGTTCTGGGAGGGGATCGGGATTTCAGTTTACAGCAGGGTTCTTGCCTCTTAAAACAGAAGATAGAGCCTTACTACAGCTTTACCCAGAGATACTTAGCTTTGACTTGAGATGTATGGTAAAATATTAGTAAGGTAAAAGTCATGTTTTATTTTGCTTTGGTTTAGTTATCTTTTATTTGATTTTTTATTTTTATTTTGTTCCATTATAGGTTTTGAGACATGAATTCCTGACCTCTAGGCATGCATGGATAATGCTGGGAGAAATTCCTTAGAAATACCAGATAGGTAGGATACTCTTTTGCTTGTTTTGTTTCTGAACTTTTTTAGAGAACACAAAAAGACATCAACTGTACGAAGTTATTAGTTCCTCTAAAGACTACTGCTCTGAAGAAGCTGGAGAGCCAGAATCATTATTTTATTCATGAGGAATAATCAATGTGTCATAGAGATAAGTTGGATTTTTATAAAAATCTCCGTGACCATAATGAAACTTCTTAGAAGAAAAAAGAGGATAATTCTAGTAGTTTCTTCAGCTATGTTTGCAGTTCATGTGCTTAGAAACTCAAAGAAAGAGTCATTAAAGAAGGTAAAATATATGCATAAGCAATTTCCAAAGACTCTACAGATTCCTCCCTTCCACTTGCCTTTCTGCTCTCTGCAGGAGTCTTCTTTTTCTCACACCTGCTTTGGTGATATACTTCACTACAGACTCAAGGTTTGTGTACCCTTTATGCCTGGCACCTGGAAAAAAAAATACTCTCCCCACCCCACCAAGTCCTGTCCCTCCCCCAAAGAGTTTCCTCAAATGTCATTTAGTGCCATTCAGCAGTGTAACACTTGTCCTCTCAAAAGTGATAGATTTTTTTTTTTACACCTGAAATATAAACAATATACTTTTGGAGAGGAAATTTTGTATGCAAATGTGAATACTAATTAACTAGCTGATTTTTACCTGTTTAGTTTAAAAACGCAACCATAAGGAAAAGATAAGAGGGAACCACACCTTTTAATTCCTTACTCTTTCTTTGGTAATATTAGAGAGAGGTAAACATATCATTTATCTACTAATTTTCACTATATAACTGTTCTTGTACAAGGACCCTTAACTCTTAGATATACAGATATCATCAATGAAGTGCTATACCAGGGGGAAAATTGCTAATTAAACTAACTTTAAACCCACCTAATTAATTAATTCATGATTCTATAGTGGATCTAATCTGGATCTCCCTGTAGCCTCAGCTCAGCGGGGACCCAGTCACACACATTTCCAAAAGGTGGTTTCTGTGATTTCAGCAGGGTTCCACTTGGGCAATTTGCCTCCACAGAGCCTGGTGCGGGATCAACAGCTCTGTTGCTGTTGGAAACTGCGACTTGTAGGAAAAATATAGAGCTATGGAGAGGTACATAGGACCCAGTTCTACTCAGTGTATGGGATATGGCATGCAGAATTTCTACTGGTGGAACTTGACCGCTGAACTTCCTTTAAGTTGAAGAACAGAGTGGTTTTTTTCTTAAGTGTGCATGCAAATGCATACACAGACATACATAGGTATACACCTATAATTTATAAATAATAATATTGGTAGGATCTGAGAAAGAGCAGGTACGCTTCGTCTTACTACTGTTGACTATTAGAGTTCTCTGAGGCTACTCATTATAGAAGAAAATCCTGATATTTTAATTATTCGTTACATTCTTTTGATCACTGGTGTGTTGATGTTTCAGAAGTTTCTTCTGAATTTCATGTCTATGGGAAGTGTTAAAATGAGATCAGTTGATGGGAGTCTTCATGCAAGAAGCTGAGGATGGGCACTGAAAGCGTGAGAAAATGTCCACTCTCCCTCTTCTCTGAGTACTTCAAGAAGATTTCAGTAGACCCGAGGGACTTTTTGAGGCTTGATTGACAATGTTTTGATTTTTGATCCTTTACCTAATTAGTTCTTGCTGTCTTCGTTGATATTGCCAAATTATTCCAGCGTTGCTCACATCTGTCAAATTACTGCACTGAGACCCCAAACTTCTGGGTGAATTTCTGGTCAGCCAGCAGAGACTGATCGGATTGACCCTGGTCAGACTCGAGCTGCTAATCCCAAAGTGAGATTATCTGAATCCTGTTGCTGAAACACTGAATCCTTCAGCTCTTCTTTCTTGTATTTAATGCATTTAAAAATAAATAACTGCAATCCCGGGTAAGTGTTTTCGAGCTGGTGAAACAGCTGAGCTATTTAGCAACTGCCTTTCTTGACTGGCTTTGAAATCTTGATCTTCAGTCTGGACAGAGATTAGCTTTGTGTGTGCTGGTGGGGTTTTCTTGGTGGTTTTATTTATTTATTATTTATTTTTACTTTTTTAAGTTGCCTGTGTGCTCTGTTGCCTCAGTCTGCAGTACCACCAGCAGTGTGTGCTGTAGCCTGGGACTGTAGGGCATCCCTTGGGACTATGGCCAGAGGCCTCCCTGCACCTGCTGTGGGTGAGAGAAGAGGGTCTGGGGGAGAATGGCCAGGCGGGCTGGGCAGCAAGGACCCACTCAGCTCACTCCAGCCGAAGAGAGGTTGAATAAAACTACCTGGAAACAGACAAATGGGATTTCACTCTGAGTCCCAAGTATGGAAAAGGGTGACTAATGTGATGGCATTTGTATCAAAAGTCCTCAGAAGAAGCAGTAGGAATTTTTGTTGGGATAGACTTTTCATTCTATCTCAGAATACTTTTAATTATTGATGTGATTATTTAATCATGTCCATAAATGACATTCCAAATTGCAAATGCATAGTGACGCATCTCTGTTATCAGACCTCTGGACTTCATCAGGATAAAAAAGTAAAGTATTATAGCCCCCAGTGCATGGTATACAAGTACTGAGTTGCTAAAAATAATCATAGAGAATATTCCTCATAAAGAAGAGTCTGCTCTGTAATTAGGTGATAATGTCTGCAAGCCACAACTGCTTGTCAGTCAACCCACCCATCCCACTCTCAACTGTGCCTGACTTTGTGTTTCTACTATGTTTTATATTTTTAAAGATTAGAAATTGGTTTTATTTTTGCTGCCCTGCATCACGTTAATCTGTACTTCAGGAGGAAAATCCCTCAAGGACATTTTTTTTCAGAAAGTTCTCTAATGCACAACACAATGATATTTCAAATACTCTGATGTTTATGGGTTTTCCACTCCCTCCCAGGGTTCTTGTGCAGCAATATTTATTGTTGCTTGAAATAGTGAGCATTTCTTTCCTGCTTCAAATATTTAATCAAAAACATGAAATTATATAAAGAAGCAGAAATACTATAACAATGAATGCTGATTGTTTTCCTCATTTCTTTTCAGCTACAGGATAGCTTCAGAACAGATCAGAACCTTTCTGACTCATAAAACATAGATGGGAGTACTGATCTGACAACACTAAACATTTTATAGTAAGTAATGCCAATTAGGATTTCATGGGCAAAGATGACTGTGCTGCTGAATGGAACGTTGAGAAAGGTCTCTGATGGTTGTATACAGCCTGTTTGGAGGGTCTGTTGTTCCAGACAACACCTCAGGTGTGTGTGAATGAAAAGGAGCGGGCGATGAAGCTGGAGTCACAAGTCCAGCACTAGTGACTTTGGAGGGGAAAAAGATAAATTGTCCCCTAGAGGTTTTCCAAGAAAAATTTCAAAGGGAAAAGCTTCATTCAGACACTGAAGAGGATTTTGGGTTTTTTTATTTATTTTTTAATTGTTACAACATTTGGTAACCTCATTGTCTTTTTCCAGCTCTAATTAGCACTCCATTTGTGCTGTGGAGTGGAGGATTTTATATCTTTGGTCAGTCATAGCCTATCCAAATCATGAAATTGCTGTTTTAAAATGGCATTCTAAAAAACTCCTTTTCATCTTGATAGTTCCTTTAAAATATTAGACTTTTGAAAATCCTTTCTTAGGCACAGATAACCCAACTCCATTTTAGCACCAAGACTTCCCCATCCTGGCCTTCTGGAGGCAAAAGAAAACTTGTTTGATAAAAGCAGCAGCAGTCCTCTGGTACTTGAAGTTTTAACACTGGCAGCTGCTGGCAGGAATTAGGGTGCTGGTTGTCTTAGAATAAAGCTGAGGAAGATGTGAGCAGGCAGAGGAAGAGGTTACATGAAGATGACAAAGCACTAGTGGCACACAGAGCAGTTGAAAGCGTGTCTCACCAGCTGCTTGGACATTGCCTCCTCCTACATAACCCTATCCTGGTGTGTGTATATGTCTAGAAAATAAACTACTTTATAAAAAGAATGATCCAATGATACAGTAAGAAATGTGAAGCTATTCTAATTGTTATTGGATAACATTTGTATTTTTCTGTGATATTAGCAGATGAATCTATCATCTTGTATATCTTTAGAAATAATGAAATACATTTCTTCAATTTCCTTCCTTGTCACTTATACGAAAGGTTATTTTCACAAAATTTGTCAGGTCACTTAACTCTGAGCAATTCTCCTGTGTTTAATCCCTATTCAGATCTCCATTTCTGTCGTATCATCCCTGTAGCAATTGCATTTACTCTTAATAGGAGTTCCTTTGTTATTCATTTAAATTTGGAAGACTGTTCAGGTCAGCTAGCACAAATGTGTCTGGATCACTAGAAATCTCATTGTCTTTAGTCATATTACTCATATTGACTTATTTTTTCCTTTTCTTTCCTTCTGTGAAGAAATACTGTTAGACACTAGTATTATAGTATATGTATTGTACTTCCACTTTTCTTCCCATAGTTCTAGCAGCTCTTTTCATTATATCACATTTCAGCATTTGACTTCTTAACCCATGTGACTGAAAAAAAAAATAATCCCCATGGAATAACCTCTAATACAACACCTTTGTGTGGATTTTTAAAGCACATAATAATTTTTCATGTAATCTTTGGTTCGCTTGTCTATTAAAAACATTTTTAGTAGATACAATACAGAAGGTTAATAATTCATAATGTTTTATTTTTGTAAACAGATTTCAAATGTTTCTCTATTTGAAAATAATTGTTTTTCCAGTGAATCTTGATCTCATTGTATTAAAATTAAATATCCCATGGGCACACTGTAGTCTTAAAGATTATTTTCATGTGACTTACATAAAGAATTATCCCATCTTTAAATTTTGTTTTTAAAATATGTAAGTCATCCAATCAAAGAATGGAGCAATACAACATGACCTACATAAATAATTCAAGATGGACTGTAGGTTAAATGATAAGTATCAGCTCAAAGTAGTATTTTTGTGAACAATAAGCACTAGATACTTTTTTGCACAAAAAATGTTCACAGTGTTTGTAACAGGTGAGGTGTTTGATAAACAATGTGAATGTGTATGTATACAATGTATATGTGAATATATAATTTCTTTACTCAGTGAATTCAACACTATTTTTCCATTTTGAAATAGTTAATTTCAGTGAATCACTTAAAAGTAGTAAATTAAAAGTAGCAAATAAATCTGTAAAGTCTGTATCCAACATGTGGCAAAGGGGGGAAAAAAGGAAAAAACCTTTTACCATCAACAACACACAATTTAAAAAAAAAATTATTTAGCTCTTTCCTGTCATAGCATTTATTTCCTTTTAAAATCAAGTTATGCCTTTTTCTTGTTTAAGAAGATATACCTGCTTTCTATTACTTATGAGCAGGGATTACCCTAGACAAATACATGAGGGTGTAAATTGTGGAGGCAGAGTCCCTGTCCCAGGCGTGTGGCCACAGCCACCAGCAATGGGCAAGCTGCTCCCATGAGAACCACCAAGCCTGAGCTCTCGCTCCCTCTGCAAAGTTTGTGAGTGCTCTCTGCACCAAAAAAAAAAAAAGAAAAAAGGAGAAATCGTCTCATCTCCATTTCCAAGAGCTGCTAATTACATACAGCATATTAAATCAAGTCCACTTGGGGAAAGACTTCCTTAATTAATTAATTTAATTAGCAATAAGGCAGAAGAGGGAGATATGGTTATCAGGAGATAATCATACCTTTGGGACACAAGACTGTGAAGACAAGCTTTGCTTCATCTTTTTTTTTATTGTGGTTTACCACTTTTATGTGGTTTTAATAAATAACCTATAGATTCTATTGAACAGTATTATATGTGGTACTTATTCCTAAAATGTCCTTCGGAACAAAGCAATTATAATCAGAAATGGAACAAGTGACTTGTAGTCTATTCAAGCATAATAATTGGGGGAAGTCATCTAGTATAATATGACCTCCTATAAGCCATGCTGCTGCAGAATAGTCCCAGATGGATACCAGACAAAAAAAAAAAACCTGGGAAAATACCCCTCTGTTTTGGCATTTTTCCTCTAACACATTACTTTTACTGGCAATGCGTGAAGCAAATGACTTCGAATTAATTATTTAAGTAAAGGCTTTTCAATAACTATTCAATTAGATGTCCACATTTCTTCTGAGTTTGAAAAACAAAGGACATCTCTGCTCAGTAATGCTGGCTCCATGTCATGTTTGGGGGTTTTTTTGGGGTTTTTTTTGGCTAGTTCCAGGCTGTAACTAAATTCACACACCTTGGTAAGCTGTTAACTTTTCTGATGGGTTGAGGCAGGGCCGGGCTGGCGATACACCTCTGTGTTACCTGCACAAATCCCACCTCAGCATCTGTTTACTTTGCAGCCTGGTACCTCCATCTGCCTAGGACACTAGGCATGGCCATACAGTGTCTTTGAAACTGCTTGGTATAATTTCCCCACAGGAGGATTAATCTTGTAGATTAGGTGTAGAATTCCCAAAACTAAGGAAATCTTGATGTAGTAAAGCATGTCTCAATAAAACCTTGAGGCAATGGAACATTTGACATGCACAAAGGAAGTAATCTATCTGGCTGTGCTCAAAATTAGGCAGTCTTGACTTTGTTTTTTGCTTAACTGAAAGTTATTTTCTTTCTAGGTTGAACAATCTATGTGAGTTAAAGTAAAGCCTGCCATTCGGGATTTAAATATGTAATATTCACTGAAGTCCCATTTCACAACAAAAAGTATTATACAATACAGGAATTTTCTTGCCCATCTCATCTCTAAACTAAAATAGACTCTGTTCTCTCTCTCTACTTTCTAATGTAACTGTATATCCAAAGGTTTTGCCCGACAGCAAAGTGATATAGCACTGTGTCTCACATCCACGCAGCACAGCCAAAGAAATTCTCTGCTCCCTTCCACTCCTATATATATATATATATATATAAACCAACTATAATGTTATTTTCTTCCTCTCTCTCTGATTCTCTTGCTTTCCTCTCCCTCTGCTTTTTGCACTGACAAGGTGCCTTCTCTCTTCCATTACAGTAGCCTTATTGTTGTAACAATAAGGGAGATGATGTCTACCAGCGAGGGGGTGCCTGACCTCCTCCGCCTGTGCTGCCGGCGGTTTGTGTGCGATCCCGCTCCCGTGCGGCAGCAGCTCCGTGCTGCGAGCAGGGTGGTATGCCAAAGCTAATATATTCTGCCTCTTATCCTTTCCGTTCCTCTCTCCTACTCTGGCTTTCTTTGTGTTTGTAAGTCTTTCAGGCTCTGTGATTTTTAAGACCCATTGCTAACACCTGATCTCTTTGTTACGCTTCTGGGGAAATTCGACTTCCTCAAGCTTTCTGAGAGGTTAGAGAAAAACGGATTTCATCTCAGACTCACCTCCATCCTTTTGTTCTTACCAAGTGAAGGTGTAGAGCAGGGCTGAGAGCCTTCAATGATCCATTTATTTGGGGATAGTCATGTTGATGTCACTCCCCTGCCTCTTTAGCAGAAGGAGCATGAGGAAAATGAAGCGAAAGGCAGTCGGAAAACAGAGTATAGGAAGAAAAGCAAACAAACTGAAACTCATAATGGGTATAAACAGAGATCGCCTAAATCAACAAGATGCCAGCAAAGTAATCCTCCTTGTGAGCTTTAATTAAATCGAGTGATCCTTGAAAGTGACATCACCTCAACAAAAAACGAGACTTGCTGCTGGTCAATTAGTACTTCAGCTCTCATATTGCCAGTGAGAGGATCTAGGAGTGAATATTATCCTTCACATCATGCCTTTGGATTTGATGTGTTGAATTGACTCTGTTCTGTCCTATTTGCTCTGTTGGCCTAAACAGAAAGGAAGCAACCCGGGGCAAATCAACTCATAATATTGAGATCTAGTTTTTTCTTAAAGCATAATGTTTCATCATTATTGAGTCTCAAATGAGACTACTGCACATTCCACAGGAGGAGATCAGGCATCTCCTGAAGATTTTTGACTTTAGCAGAAACAATACTTAAAGATTACTGTAATTTTGAAAACTGGCATGACTTCTTGCTCCAAGTAAAACATTTATGTATCTCTCCTTTTCTTTTACTTTCATTTCAGGTGCCCTAGATGATAGCTGAATGCATGCCTTCATGACTGCAAAGAGGCAGAAGGTTCTGAAAATGACATCCAGGCACCATGAAATTACAGTCTTCAGAGCGTATCAGTAAGAAGCTAATTCCATATAATTTCTCACTCTAGTTACAATTTTGGTCATGACAAGGAGGTGTCAGAATTTTAATGCCCATTATATTTTGTGATTTATGCTATTTTGCTATAGTGCTTTGACCTTTTTAATATGCTGTATTTTGGTTGGATGGTCATTTCACCCTTCTTTCTAAGAGCAAATTTGCAAGGAATGCAAGTGGCAAGAAAGAAGTTGCACTGAAATATTTCCAAATGGGTAACTTTATGTGGGAATATGGGGCGAGGAGGGGGAGGAAGGAGAAGATACAGTAGAACAGGAATAAAAGTTGGAAAAAGAAGCAGCTGCTTTAAAGTTGAAGGATTCAGCTGAAAGAGAAATTCAGATTAATTTGTCCTATTGGACATTACTTTTAAACTTTAAATAATTTGAGCAGTAGGTTCAAGCTGAACAAAAATTGGAAGTGGATTTTCAGTTATGTCATATTAGGACCCTGATTTGTAGTCACCCTATTAGTCCTTTTTACTTGGTTCAGTTATATTGGTCCCATCACACTCTTAAGTATTTCTTCTTAAGTGATATGCTTTGCTTCAGACTTCTGAGGTTCTGCTGCTGTATCCTTGTATGGGAACTGTTTTCTGCTCTTGGCAAGATGCCCTGTTGAGCTCTTGGGTGGGATAATGCAATATTTGGCACAAAAGTATTGCAGACAAAGAAGGGAGTGTGATAAAACTCTTGATTTATCTGTCTTGGACTCTGAATAGAGACAGTTCTTGACACAGGCCTGTTCTCTAATGACCCTGGCAGAACATTTCTTTGGGATTACTGGAATAAAGTGTTTCTTTGCATACTGTTTACACAAAACTGTGACAGCCTCCTTGCCTGTGTTCAATAGCCCAACTTTATCTGAGGCTAGATGCAGAAACACTATGATGTTTTACCAGACGCATAGGAAGGATAGCAATAGCTCTGAAAGGAGAATGTTCCAAGACAGTACTCGTGAGGGACAAATGCATTTCATCCGGTCTACTTGCCAGGTTTTCACTGGTTCAGATCCTCAGCTGGTGAATTAAAGCCCAGCTCAACTGACTTCAGCTGGATATGCCCACTGACAATAAAGTTCTTCAATTACGTGTCACGGGCCCACCAGGAATGCAGCTCCAGAGTTGCACATACACATTTTGCCGCATGGATGTCTAGAGGGCTCAGCAGAAATAGGCTTTTTGCAGCACAGGGACTCTTTGCAGTGGCTGTCTGGAGGTGTGCTGCAGAGCTGTCTTATCTGTTGATAAGATGGGAAGGCAGGATGTGGATGACAGTGTACATGCTTTAATTGTACCATGGTTATTAGCTGGCAATTGTTGGCAAGCTCCTCCAAATTGCTGTTTCAACCTCCCTGCAACGGTGTTTTCCTGCACCTAAACCAGATACGGTCCCTGCTGGTCCAGCAGGTTGCAGGAGTTCTCCAAAGGACAGAGACTAGGGTTGGGAGGGACTGGGTGAGCAGCACAATTTTAATCTGTATTATTTAAGTGTACTTGTCTCAGATGTAAGATGTCCCTGCCTAGCTGCTCTATAGTTAGGACTCGCATCGCTGTGCGCTCGAAACTGGAAATCCTAATATTAGACTGAGACCTGTATGATACGGTACAAACACTTGAGCAAATGTCTTCAGCAGAGCAGGTAAAGCAAGTGTAGCGGGTTTTACAATATTGTGACTACACAGAACAAGTCAATATTAATTTATTTAAAAAGAAGGGAGATTTGTCATAAATGCTCCACAGTTTTAAAAATAGTTGTTGTATTTTTCTCAAATGACTTTTTCCAGTTCTGGTTCCAGTTACCTTGCAACTACTTCCTTAGATGAGATATTGAGAAACCAAAAGCACTGATAGTTTCTATGGACTCTTTCTTGATGACAAAGGGAAAAAAGGCAGTAGTTCAGATCTTCACTATTGCATATTTGGTGCTGCTCATCTTTCTTCACAAGACTGTCTATTTGAATATGAATTCATGTTGTAAAATTAACGCATTAAAGGTCTGCATCAATCATATTGAAAAGCTAGCAAAAATGAAATATAACATTCATTTTATCACAGCTTATAAAGAAAAATGTCTTCCAAGAAGAAGCAGATTACATTTTTATATAAACAAAAGTCCAGATTTAAGTGAATTACCAAGGTATTTGGGAGACTGACTATCAGAAAATTTCAGCTACTTAATGAATTCCTTGTAGCATAATCCACAAAATGCCTTCCATTACAGTTATCTGAAAATATTTTGTAAGTTTTCGACTTACTTGTATGAAATTTATTACCCACCTGTGATTTAATACTAGTTTGTAAAAGAAGCAATGCAGCAAGAGCAAATTTTTAGACAGTAATTTCCCTTATCAAAATTAATTCTCTCTGAAAATTATTTTAAGTACTTTTATCTGAATTGAAATCTTAAGCCAAGTTTTTTGAACCTGCTACAAAATGTAATTTAGGTCAGTTCCCTGATTTGGCTTTTTAAATGATATTCCTACCATTTTGTCAATGAGCCTATTTGATTTTGTGTTTTCTGGGCAGACAATAAGTTGTTGGATGAAGACTGCAAAGATGTGTAGAATGAGGATTTTGAATCACTGTAGCAGTATATAATGTTTGCATATAGACATAGAAGAACGTGAGAAGTTACTGATTTTTTGTTTGTGTTTTTTGAATAGATCTTTGAGTTTATTTTTGCCCATGCACTTAGTGCATCTTCTGGCATCTGACATACCTGAGAGGCTGCCACAAACTGGGAGTTATGTAGGTGCTTAGAGTTCCTGGGAGTCATATAGGTGCACTTGACGCTATTACGCAGTGCATTTTACAATCGTGTGATTATTTGAAGTTTATCTAAAGTTGGAATGAAAAATTATTAGAGAAAAAAAAAAAAGATTAATGTTTCAAGTCTCTGGCCTCTATCTAAAAGTTTTAGATTAACTGTTTAAAGCCTTGTATAAGGAAGAATGTTGCTTTTTTCCAGGTTAGTTTAATCCTTGATATGCCCCACAGGTACAGACCTGGAGCCCCAGAGGCACCTGATGCTTTGGGTGCTTGCTTAACTAGAAAAGGAGGGGGGAATTAAAATACAGACTTTCCATCTTGAATCCAGGACTCGTTTGTAGGTAGCGACCTACAAAGGTGTAGGACCCACATTTTATATAATTTTAATTTCCTAGTAGTGTTGCTTTTTCTGAACATTATCCTGAGGTTTCTAAATCTTGCCCAGGGCTATGGACAGAGACCAGATATGTCATTCAAGACTCTGGATTTTGCTTTGGGAGGACAGACTCTTTTTTTATTAGTTTCACAAAACTAAGCCTCACATTATCCAAGAATCTTTGTCACCAACTCTACTTACACCCAAAATTAAGATGGTGTTCAGGAGGTATTTATTTACTCATTTGAATTGTGACATAATAACTGGCACAAATTAAAAAGTACCAAACCCCTTCATGTTCTCAAGAACTTAATGAGATAAATGCATTTCAAAGCTCAAATATTTAACTCTCCAATTTTCTGTGCCTATCAATTGTGCCATCCTGGAAGCCTTTACATTTAAAACTTTTAGAAAATTGTTTCTGACAGTGTTTTGAAAGTATGTTGACAAATACATTTTTGAACATCTGAATTAAAAAGCATTGGAGTTTTCTAATGCTTTCTTCAGGAATGTTTAATAACAGTTACTTTGGCTTACTGAGTTCTTGTGCAAGTCTCAATCCTTTTAGGAAAAGCTTTGTTGGTCACATTACAGAATATTTTGAGCAAAGACAGGACACCTGTCATAGATGTCTAGGTGTGTGATTTATGTGTCTCTGTTTTCCAGAAGGTGTAAACAACTCAAAATTCCAAGTTGGAATGAAAACATGTAATTTTTATTATAAATTAAATTCCTGATACAGTGCACAATAAGGCATTGATTCTGTCCCCAGACGCCGGCGTCAGCAGAATTGGGACATAAACCTCACAAATGTGTCTTTGAAGAGGCAAAACAACTTGCTTTCTACTTGAAATTAATTTAGATTTTAAACTTCAATGCTTAACATTTTTCTTTCTCCCCTCTGGAAATGCTTCTACTCCCCCGTGTGAAAGATAAGGAAATATTTGCTGCTGTTCTAGGTATTTTGCACCACCTGTCGTTAACAAACAGACTAGCAGTCTTTAAGCATCTTCTTCAAACTGTAGAAGGCATGAGATACTGCCTACATTTAAAAAAATCCCAACAAACCCCAAACAAACAGGTTTATCTGTAATTTGCTTTATTTTATGCTAATAAGAGTGGCTGTCATTAATTACCATTTTAATCACTAAATCACTATAGGTATTTCTGGTAATTGTATGTTTTCAATGCTGTCATATTCTCTTACAGCAAAGATACTAATTCATAAATATTCAGTCTTCTGAATTCATTTCCATCATAAAAGCAGCAGTGCTTAAGTTATTTACAGTGAGAGTAATATAATTACAGATGCTACGCATAAAAGATAAATGCCAGAAATATTTATTATTAGCAGTATGCTTATGCCTTCATAGTCAAACTTTGGATCTAAGAGGAAACACTGAATATAGGAAAGCTGCAAACTAAAAAAAATAATTATGCAGAACATGGAGATGGTTAAAACGGTAGGCCTCGGATTCCAGTAGAAATGTACACAAATGGGATAAAACATCCTACATCTCTAGAAATGTTATCCCTTTGAGGGTTTCATCTGATGAACTGTGGCCTCATGATCTAAAGATGATTGTAGAAGTTGTACCCTCTCTACATACTAAAATCTGCCTCAAGGGCCTCTCAGCAGAATCTAACCTCTCCTCTTCAGTTTAGAAGAAAGATCAAGTGCGTCATAGATACACTACATATTTCCTACCAATTCAACAAACTGCCCAAGGCTGTTCGAGAACCTTAAAAAGGTCCTACTGTCCAACAAATTACACCAGTGTCCTTCGAGATACAGCAGCTGTGATTTAATACTCTAGCAGTTATGCAATTTTTATTCTAAGAAAAAACACACGCCTGCAAGCCTTGGATCAGGTTAAATTTTAGCAGCATCAGGGGAAAGTACTGGAGGTCAGGAATGTCTGAACTGAAACAAAGACCCAAATGAGCTCCCTGTGGCAAACTTGTGGTCTAGTATCACAAATAGGACTCCACTCCCTGGTTCAACTATGCACTAACATCAGTGTCAGTAGTCGAAATAATATGTCAACTCTTACCCATGGTAAGAGAAATGGTAGAAAAGTGTCTTGCCAAGAAGCAGCGGGGCATTGGCCCAGGCACTCTTGCCTGGAGAAGAGGTCTCCCTCCCTTCCCCACAACCCCTGTTTCTTATGGAAGTCCATTCATATTGCTGAGATATCCAAGCTGGTGCTAAGACAAATGTGCAGTCTTGCAATGACCAGCAGAGGGGTGAGGCCTGTCATTGTCTTGGTTTTCTGAACGTGAATCCAAACACGTAAGAAGTGTCTGATTTTCAGTGCCATCCCTTTTAACTTCTCATTAGTGCATACAAATGCGTGTCCATGCATGCACACATCTGTATACTCAGAGTCAAGTCAAGGAAAAGGCTAAAGGAAATTAGTGCATTCTCAAAAGTTGTAGGAACACTTTCTCCAATGTTTTAATTATAATACCAACTGCATTTGTAACAGTGATAAAAAGGGACTTCATCTCAAAGAACAGAGTTCGCAGCTCAAGCTTTTAAAGTCACAAGGGAATGACTCTGCTCTGAGCCAAAGGAGATAATTATTAAACATTCATATTGCCTTCTTCTCACAAACAGAATATCTGATGGCTCAGATTGCTGGTTAACACACAGTGGTGAAGGGAATAGTTTCCACACGTCTGTTTGTTTCTTCAAAACCAGAGTCTTGAAACAAAGCTACTGTGAATTCTCTGGTAAGCCAGGAGGCAGCATGAAACTGGGGAGCTGAAACAGCTTTGGCATGAGGTTCAGCTTGGATGGGATCTAGCAGGAAAGGATGGAGATTCAGACAGAGGAGATGTGGAAGGGAAGGAGTCAGATACAGCCAGTGTTATACAAACCAGCTCATTCTCTTCCAAGGCTTATGCTGAGACCAGTCTGAATCTGATTTTTCACTCATTTCTGACCAAGTGAATTGGGTGCTGGCTTACAAACAGGAAGTTATTAATAATGCTAAGACTTTAATGATGCTAGAACAATTGAGTTGTACGTGAATATTTAGAATCTTCACAGTTTTGCTTTTTTTTTTTTACTACTTATAAAGAAATATCTGAAACAAATACAGTTTTCATACTTAAACTACTTCAGTCGTGAGGATTTTTTTCCTCTTTAAATGTTTGGTTTGAATGAATCCCTTGAATAAATATTTTATATTTATATCTATTTTAAACAGGACAGCATAGAAAAATGCTGAAGATAAAAAAATCATAATGGATAGCTATTTGATGCACTGTTTTTTTGTTGTTATTTTGTGAATGAAAAGTATCAATTTCATTGAAAAGTCAAAGAGGGTAAGCAAGTTGATAATTGCTAAATGTTATTTTTTTTTTTGTGACATTATTCTCCACCATGCAAGTGTGGAAGTTTGGATGTGGCAGCTCAGAGCTTGCAAAATGATGTGCAGGACTGATAAAATACCTGTGCTTGACTCTATACACTGATGCTATCAATGAAGGAAATCAAAAGATGTTTCTGAATCAACAAACAGGTTGTGGGTTTAAATTCAGAAGGGGAATTATGCGGAGAAGAGATGGAGATAGGAGCTGAAAATGAAAAAGGAAGTAAGATTTGCAAAGCCAGTCATAAGACTTCTCTTCTTTCCTGCCTGCTTTATAAATTTCTGAAATGTATTACGAATTTATTAGACAAGTACACATTTTGACCTAGTTGGTCATCCTCCCACGGAGCCAAAATATGTTGCTTATCACACCTTATGTCAGACTCCTGGCTACAGCTGCATGAATATTACTTATCCATTTAGAAAAAAATGCAAATATCTATTTTTTTCAGAATCAATAAATATATAAATAAATAGTTTGCTGCAGTTCAGTATAAAGTGTAGTTTAAATTAATCTTTAAAAAGTAAAATGCTCTCTATTATTGTAGGTAACAGCTTGTCTGAACTGTCCAGAATGACTAATGAATGAGATAACAGAAATGCCTATCACTCCTTCATTGTGCTCAGCATAAAAGGTTTTTTTTCCCCCTGAAGCCCCACAATAGCACCATATTTTATTTGAATATTAATGTTCCACTATGAAATTATTAATTTAAATACACTTTTTATTTGATATTTTAAGAGACTTCACAGAGAAAAATGATGGAATATGAAACATAATGAGCAGCATCATCTGAATAAATTATGTAGTAAGACATCAGAAAAAGTAAATAAGTTTACTTTTCATTTCATTTTTATGCTACATTTACTCATGTGAGGCTGAAAATAGCTTTATTTCATGCTGATCTTATTTATCTGTAGGTTATGAAATTATAGATAAGTTAGTTCATACTTAAGCCTCTTGTCTGAATGCAACAGAACAATTCTGCTCACATATCTGTTATATTTTATTTATATGTCTGTACCTAACATCCCCAACAAGTAATATGGAGATCTAGTAGCTTAATGAAAGTTTTAGGACACCATGAAACACTAATGGAAGATAGATTGGTAGAAAGGATGCTGAGAAGCTGATATCCACAAGTTTTAAGAGTGTTTTTGACAATCTGAGGTGAGTTCTGTCAGAGGCAGTGTATAGTAGTTCCTTCCACATGGTTGTTTTTACTTTGTTTTTGTGGCCTCATAGGGGATGTATTAATCATGTTTCTAATGTGCCCATTGTTTACGGTATTTCTGCTTTTAAATCTGTATCAGAAAAACCTTTTTCTGCTTTTTAAAATGTAGCACTTCAGGTTTTCTTAAGAAAGCCACCAAAAAAATCTAACTAGGTAAGTTTTGTGATTCATTTTAAAAAGAAATAATCTGTTGCAGTTTCAGAATGTTGTTGTAAAGGAACATTTTAGATCAACTCAAAAGCTAATATTCTTAAGAGTGACTTGAATAATTATCCAGAAGCCATCAGGAATGTGGAAATATTACATTTGTGATTGCAAAACATACTGTTTACAAAATGGCTGATGACTAGAAGATTAGTGTAAGAAAGCCTGAGAGTAAAATGCTTCCTTTAAAGTGGTGATTCACATGGTAATTCTTTTTCATTTGAAAATTGATTCTGCACCTAAGATAGATGACAGCGGTCATTCTTCAGTCCTACTAGCCCTCTTAGCCTTATTGTTGAATTTGAAGGATAACTGTAAGTGCCTATCAAACCAAAATTGATTAGTCAGTACAAGTCTAGATACAATGTGGTCTGCACATGAAAAAGCAGTCTTTGGTCATTATTATACATGGAAGTTCATACCGTAGTCGTGTAAAGACATTATACCCACTTTTTCATTCCATTATATTATTTTAAGGGGTTAATCTTAAATCTGGATGTACGCAGGACAAACCTTCTGCTCTCAAGGGTTCCTCTTGAGGATGGAGAGCTTGTGATCATTTCACATGAGGTGCTGCTTCAGTTATATTTCTAGGTTCAAAAAATTCCAAATAGTTTGGGTGTCACTGACAATGTAACAATGTTAATTGTCACATAAAAGTAAGGTCCAAAAATAAAGTGCATTAATTATGTAGAAATATGAGGTCTAGTCATGTTTTACTATGTGTAGAAATACAAGGTTTGCTCATGTTTTCACTAAAGTTGGCAGTAAATTATTTTTCATGTTAGATAGAACAGGCCAAACCGAAGAGAATTCAAACTTGCTCTTGTCTTCTCATGGGCACTGGCAAAGTGACTGGAGTGTTTTTACTTGCTATCCTCTCAATTTCTCCCATTAGGAAATACCATAACTGGATAGCCTAGGAAGTTTTAAGTACCTTTCCAGTCCACCATCTTAAAAAAGTCTCTGTGTTGAGACACAAATGCTGGTAGACACACATTTAAATGCCATGCCTAAAAATCACCCAGAGGGGAGGGGTACACCAAAGGGGCCTCTTTCTCTCTAGCATAATTGAATTTTTCCTTTTGTTTTGACAGTGAATATAATTATTTTTACTGTGGCTATTCCTGGCTTTATGAGTTAGTGTACAATTATAATTCATGCATATATACTTACGAAAATGAATGACTGGTTTCCTGGGATTTTTACCAACTTTGGGGTCTGAGCATCAATGAATATAAAAAACAAACAATACCACAGTTAATAATAATTTCCATAAGACTGCTCAAAAATAGTAAGTGATGTATTAAAGCACTGAAAAATTATTTAGGACAGACCATAAATGCCTCTATTTTAACTCTTTTGCAAAAAGAACTTTGCAAAATGAACAAATTCATCTAAGTTGATGGATAATATTTCATAAAATCAGCAATTCTCCTTGCCAGGGAATACAAGCCAAATCTTTGTAACTGAAATATTATGCAATAATAAAACTGTGGAAAGAAATTACTGCTCTGTTAGTGTACATGGGATAATGGGATAAAATAGAAGAAATATTTAGGGGCTATCTAGGAATAAAAGTCCAGAATGAAGAAAGAGCCAGAGATCTTTTGCATGTTGTAGTTACAGCAACACCAGGCAAACTGTCTGTTCTAAGGATTAAGAGCCCTGATCCTCCTGAAGTCAATAATGGCACTTTCTCTGACTCCAAGTAAGGTAACTCCGTTTATGTCATGCTACGTCTGGTTCTGCTTGGGTGCACTGGCAAAGGAGAGCAGAAAAGGCACACAGGCAGGGCAACGTGCAAAGGTAGGCACAACCACAGCTTAAAAATTGCATTAACAATCCAGACCATCAGCTTTTGGTCAAGGGGTGAATAACTGCTCAGGTATTATGAGCAAAGACATCAGTGTTTTTCAGCTTAAATGTAGTTGCAGTTCTTTTGAAGGCTTGTGGAATGGTTAACTTTTGATTTGCTGTAACAGAAAAAAAAAAACATTTTCATATTTATTAATATATATAGAATTATTTTTATGTGAATTAAAAAATATTTTTTCAGCTCTGGGTCACAGCTGAAATGGGTAATGCAGCTGAAGCATACACTGCACATGCAAATTGTAGTAACTGCCAAGCTCAGATTCTTATTTCGTGATATCAACCTATTTAAAAATGTAGTCCAGCTCAAGTTAACACAACTAAGGAGGATATAGGGGCTGATTTTTCTCCTGATACTATCCAAAGAGTGCTGCAGAATTTTTGGTATTTTAGGTAACTCAGTTCTGATATAAAGTCGTATTTTGGCCCTACTTTATAGTTTTCTTTCATTTTGTTGACAACCTGAATTTTTAAAGACTTATCATATTTTATTTTAAAAGGTGTTTCATTCTAAGAGCTAACTGATCAGCATAACAAAGGTGTAAATTTTTTTTTCTGTTTTGGTGTTTTTGCTAACCCTAAATGTTAATGTAAAAAGCAAAGGTTGCCATGATGTGTTAACTTGTAGAACTGAAACTTGTTCAAACACAAGGTGGGAGGATACTCTGCTAATGTGTCTGTGAGGCTGTCTGTTTTGGTAGAAGGGTTTTAACAGGATATTTTTATAGTCATTGTGATCCTACTGGACTTCAAAAAATTTTTTTTGTTATGGAAATGAGAAAATAAATGTGAAATAATTCAGTACATAATAATGTATCTTAAGTTTCGCCATGTAAGTGTCTATGAAAATGTAAATTAGATAATTTAATTTATGAATTGCATGTTTTATAACTCGTCTTTTTGTGCTTTCCATCTGCTGGCTATCTTACTGCGAAGAAACTAAGACTGTAAGAGATAGCAAATCTTTAATGAGTTTATACTTTCTAAAATTATACTGTTTTGAATGATAAAGAAAGACTCTCATTTTGAGTGAAAGGCTTGGTTTTTTTAAAAAAAAAGTTATGTGGCCAAGGCAAAAGTAAGAAGTCTTAATTAAGACTTATCTAATTTAAATCTAATACAAAAGGCAAGTTTTAAAATAATACTACTCACCTTCCAAAAATGGCCATATGTTCCAAGTCCATTTAGAATTCAGAATTTTCTTTAAAGTATTTCTTCTTTTTCCGTGAGGCTTTCTGAAAATGAAACTTACAAAATAAAAAGTCCTCATCTTTATTTTTTCTTTCTATGTCCTCCTTTTCCATTTAAGGATACTCAATTCTTTCTATTGCATTCCAGTTTTATCCAGTTAATTTTAAAAGTACTTTAATTACTTCAGCAATTTCTTGCTCCAATACCTTTCAGTTTTCCTGGATACATTGAATCATAAACTATATCTTAGAGATTAAAAGCATATTTTTTAATTTTTATTGTGGTGTTTTGTATTACACATTGAGAGCAACTTGACTAGATTGCTTTACTCATTCTTACGTTTATTTGTCTAGTAAGCTTAGCTGCTAGTCAGTTTATCACTGCAATATTTCCCTTCTTCCCTTGTTTCTTTCTGAAAATTCCTATTTTCTTTCTCTTGGTCATAATTATAATGATATGATTTTATTGGGTAGTTTCATTTCAAGAGATAACACAATCCCGTCAGTGTTTGCATTCTTCAGGAAAAAGTGTCTTTTGATGTTTCTCGCATTGTGTGCTTGAGAAGGTTAATGCTGGACATATAAGCATATGTACAGTGACTGTTGTCTTGTTTATGGAGAATCTCCCTGAAGCATTTTTTGGGAAAACGTATCTAAGTGAAATCTTGGTCCAGATTTAATAATTTCTATTTGTCTTCCTCCATTACAAAATTGTAGGAGCAATCTCCAGCAGCTCTGTCTCTTGTTTACATTAGAGGGGACTTATTTTCCTCCTCAATACTTAATCATGAAACAGAGTTTAAAAAGGCTCTTGTTAGTGGGATGCAGCACTACTGAATGGAAATAACGGCTCTAGGAAAACAATTTACTCTTGCATAAAGAACATGTAAACAGATAAACAAAAATTAAACTCCCAGCTGGAACAATCTAGAAGAATTTACTTTAGTATAATTCTTGTAATATTATTCCTTTCACCTTCCAAGCCATTTTGATTTTTGAAAGTTCTTATTGTTGGTATAATGCTAACTTTTAAAAATCAAAATTATTTGTGTGCCAGAGCCATAAGCTTGCCAACGATTTCTGAAACAAGTCCAAGAGTTAATCCTAACTTTAATATTTCTAATTAATTAATCTTGGCTATAACAATTGTAACCTGCAAAGAATGAGATAGCTGTGGAGTTCAACTGCATGTAAATAAATCCACTTTTACCTCAGAAATATCCTTTAAAACTGGTATCTGAAAGTTACTAATGCTTAACGGGAGCAAGTGCAAGGTTCTGCATCTGGGCCAGAACAATCCTTGGTATCAATACAGACTGGGAGAGGAGGTATTAGAAAGCAGCCCTGAGGAAAGGGACCTGGGGGTTGCTGATGGGCGAGAAACTGGACATGAGCAGGCAGTGGGCACTTGCAGCCCAGAAGGACAGTCACATTCTGGGCTGCATCAAAAGAAGTGTTGCCAGCAGGTCCAGAGAAGTGATTCTGCCACTTTGCTCTGCTCTGGTGAGACCTCATCTGGAGTACTGTGTGCAGGTCTGGAGCCCTCAATATATGAAGGACATGGACCT